>ML260283.1:0-11396 GCA_005239495.1 Nicotiana undulata | reverse complement strand
CCCCCCCTCCCCGACCACATCCAATCACACCAACCAGTTCCAAAACATAGCATGGACCTGCTCGAGGCCTCAAATCATACCAAATAATATCGAAACTACGAATTGCGCATCGATTCAAGCCTAATGAACTATTGAACTTCTAACTTCCATATCTGATGTCAAAACCTATCAAATCACGTCCGATTGACCTCAAAATTTGTACACAAGCCACACTTGACATTATGAACATACTTCAACTTCCGGAATCGGAATCCGAACCCGATACCAAAAAGTCCACTCTCGGTTAGACTTCCCAACAACCTTCTAATTTCCCACTTTCGCCAAATGATTCCAAAATGACCTACAGACCTCCAAATCCACACCAGACGCACCCCTAAGACCAGAATCACTATATTGAGCTATTCCTAGCCTCGAAATCCCAAATGCACATCGATAACATCAAAAATACACTTCAACCCAAATTTATAAAAAATTTCCAAAATGCTAACGTTTTATAATTACACCGAAATGCTCCTCGGTCACCCAAAATCTGATCCGGACATACGCCCAAATCTGAAATCATCTTACGAACCTGTTGCCACTTTCAAATCTCGATTTTGAGGTCATTTACCCAAAAGTTTGATCCTAGTAAATTCTTCGAACTTGGAGCTTATGAAATTAGAGATTTCTTTCCAAATCACCTCTAAACTTTCCGAAATTCAGTTCCGACCTCACGTACAAGTCATAATGCCTGAAGTGAAGCTACTCAAGGCCTCAAACTACTGAATGACGCGCTAGAGCTCAAAACGACCGATCGGGTCGTTACATTCTTCCTCACTTAAACATGCGTTCGTCCTCGAACGTGCTAAGAACATCTTCGGAGTTGTCCAAAATTAGTATTTAACACCTCGTGCACCTACTCGTGCTGCCACAACCCAGTTGAGTATATCAGTTTGAGACCGACTGAAGATTCTTTCTTTTTATTTAGTCAAAGCCTTAGAACCAAATTCCAACCTCCGAATATAGTACTTGATCCTCACATATGAACACTGTATCGAAACATGATTGTATACCCTTGTTGAATTCACAGATTGTATACCCTTGTTGAATTCACACCTGGTACCACATAAATCACATGACCAGAATAACATTCTTTGACAACAATAACTGTAATTCCACGAATCTGATGCGCACAACACACCTCATGACCCATATAAGTCCTGTTCCAACTCTTGCAATACTGCCACGACAAAAAAGATGTGTAAATATTCATAACCACTTGCCGAATCAACAAAAAAATGAGTCTCTCCTCCTGACAAGAACCATTACCTCATTTTGAACTAAATAATGATTTATGCTATTTGACATGTCTTATATAAACCCGATCACACTGATCCTAGGTCCAATAATCTCGTCTCACCCAATACAAGCTGCTCCGGCAATAAGCCACTGCAAACACTATCTATGATTTATGAATATGACAGATAAGTAAGAATAGAAAAGAACTATACAACCCATATAACGAATAAAACAGCCATCAAATACTTTGAGCCTTTCTCAGAGGTAAGAAACACAACACCCAAAATAAATATAAAGAATCGTGCTTAACATCTCACTGTTGTGGCGTGCAACCTGATCCAATATGACACTGTTGTAGCGTGCAACCCAATCCAAACATGACAATGTTGCGGCGTGCAACCTAATCCACACAACATACTCGTGGCGGCGTACCACCCGATCCAAACAATACACCCGTGGAGGCGTGCCACCTGATGCGTACATAACAATCAAGAAGAAAACACACATCAAGTCATGACGCATACTCACGAAATGCCTGAATATCAACCACAAGCACGACATGTGCATAATACAAATCCCGTGGAGACGGGTAGCGCCATACGCTATGAAAGGCAAGCACGACTAAGGTGCGATATATGATCTGCATCTCGAGAACCACCCTGCTTTCATAACACTACGGTAACGCGGGACCTCAACACATATGTGTAATCAAATCATCTCACAACCCACATGGAACAATAGAGTATTACATGAAATAGTTGACGACGAAAATAACATCCAATTTCCGAAGACTCCTCCATAAGAAACCCTATGCTGAATGAACCCACACGGCCTGGTGTAGAGCACACATCCACATTTAGACCCATCCACGGACCTCAAGACGATTCTGATCATACCATACTAGGAAAATAACCTTTCAAGGATCCACAATGACATATTCATGACACAGAACAACAAGCATCAAATTCAGAACAAATTCACACGGCCCACAACCCAAGGAATAGAATGCCTCTCAGGCATAAACTTTCGCATTTGCGATATTACGATAACCTCCATACTTGTTTTCAATATTTAACAATCAAGTGACTGACATGCCACACTTATACAAATATCCCCGTGGGATACACTCCCACGATCTTCTGTTCAGGTAGCAAAGTCCGCACATCCATACCACAAACCGCTCTAACTCTGTAAAGCGAAGCAAAAATTTGCAAGTCAATACACAACGCCTCTTCCACATAACACCATCATCATGTGACACTAAAGAAAATGTCACCTTATTCTGAACATCTAAATTTACTCCTGCCTATTGGAGCTCATAACATTCTATCAACACCGAACCTTAACCTTGACCTTCAACTTCCAGTTCCCATGCCGCTCATCATGCCGCTATATGAGATTACCATAACTCATCATAACTCCTGAACAACTAGTAGAATAAACACTCCCTTGGATAGAAAACTTTTCACTTAGCTCATTTCAAAAGAACCAACGCAACACTCAACTGAATTCTCAAACCGCAGAAAATACAAACGTCAAGTCGTGATCTAAATCGCCATAACTCTCCCGGAATCCATTTACACAACAATGTCGTTCGAATCAAATACCTCCCAAATCAACCAAGTTGTGGTAGTACTTAAGTACAAGTGTACAACTACAAACGACATGTATAACTTCACGCCGAAGAAACTGATCGCTGCCATGATCATACTGAACTCTTGACTTACGTTAGAAATAATATTAGCTCCATTGAAGAATCATAACGAAACTCGACAACACTCCTCCTGAGTGACCCACTTCACAGACCCTCTCGTCCCAATACCCACGAACCATCTCATACCTTCCTAATGCGCAAAATGGCTTCTCCAAATGGTACACCCATTATGCAAGACCCATTATGATGACATACACTGCAAAAACCTGATCCTTAACCACGCAACAGACCCGAAATCCTTAGGCAATGCACTCTAATTCTTGAACCCGCTAGGACCACTGTTGAGAGTCACCCACTCTGACTTGGTCCCTAATATAATCCAAACCTTAGTGCTCAGCTAGCATGTAAACACCCTATCAAAGGAGCACCCGATTGAATTTTTTTCCTTCTACATTACACCCACAAGAAGCATAAACTCTTAGTCTTCCCAAAATATGAACATGAATCGATAAGGCCCAAATATAGCACACATTCCTCAAATGCTTTGCTTGAATTATCACTTGTTTTCTTTCAACCTTCCGATATACTGATAACCCAAAACTGCACAATCAGACATCCACGAGATCTACCACAGAATTCACATGTTAGTACGCTACTCTCACTTTGATTAAACCATCTCTTTTAAGCGACTTCTTGACCTTCGCTTTAATACTTGGTCCTGCTAGTAATTGAACCATCGCGAGAAACCTCCCGTTATTTCCTTCCTCATACTTTGCTGCCCAAATGTTGCCTCAAATCAATTCCCTTGATGCATCGCCTGAACTAATAATTTGCTACCACCTCTAATCCCCTTCGAAGATCATCTATCTCAAGCCATTAGCATTAGAAACACTTATTCATTTATGAAACCGCTACACACCGCTATCTCTGACAACTACTTCTCAAGCACTATTTTAAAACACCCTGCCCCGAGGGCAAATCGAAGAAGACCATAACACCGGCGAACCTTAATACATTCAAACAAGGACGACGACACCACTTCACCAATGAAAATTCCACCACACTCAAAATATCAAGTCTCGGTAGCCCACCAACTCAAGCCTGAACAACTATAGTCCGATCGCCTTTCCTTTGCTGGAATTAAATATTGAACCTCCAAATCGTGCACTGAGAAATCCTCCTTTCAAGTCGTTCACTGCTTCAACGCATAAACAAGCACCCCACCACTACATCAATACTATGAGATAACAACTCATGAACATCATAACAACCCGTGCATAGCCTCAAAACCATCAGAAATACAACTATTGAGCTGAAATGATAGAACATCCTTCTGCAAGAAGATGATAATAACCTGCTCGAATGCGCATGGAGGAACATCCTGCTCCACGTCTGTAGTATCACTGCAACTCCTCGAATCCCAATTGACATGAGTGCTCAACACCGTACAAGAATGAGTAGGAAGGAAATAAAGGCATAAGCCTCGAAGGAATCAAATCGAACGATTAGGAATCAAGAAGGGAAGTGCTCCTAACAATCTTGTAGCCTCTCAAAGATAAGTACAGACGTCTCCGCACCGATCCGCAAGATCTACTAGACTTGCTCATGACTGATGATATCCAAGCAATCCTAATGCTTTGATACCAAGCTGTCACGACCCAAAATCAATTATAGGTCGTGATGGCGCCTAACGCCGCCCGGCAAGCCAACGTTGATTTATCTATTTATTTACTTATTTTATTACTTCTGAAATCGTAATCCTCATTAATTAAATAGCCCAACATAGAATTTACAGGGTGAAATAATAAAAAATTCTATGAACCATCATGCTAACCCCTAGAACCCGGTGTCACAAGTGCATGATCATTTTTCTAAGGAGTCTAATATATAATACAACCTCTGTCCGAATGTAATAAGACAAGATAAGATAATTAATACAAGGGAGACTTAGTGGACTGCGACGCGTAACCTGAAATGCAGCTCACGTGAAGTCTCTGCAACCGGTGCGCCTATGCGCCACGATGATTACCAAATGACCTGCCAGATCCTGCACATTTAGCACAAAAGTGCAGCATGAATACGTAAATCAACGCGTACCTATTAAGTATCTAGCCTAACCCCGTAGAAGTAATGACGAGGGGTCAACATCGACACATACTAGAGGTCCAATAAAATAATATAATAATTCATAACAGATATGATGTGCACAACAATGGTGGGGAAAATCTATAAATTTCATAATAGTTCAAGTATTCCTTTAAAACATAAATTTCTCGATCATGTATCCTACCTTAATATCTAAAAAAAATGCCAAGTGTCAATACAAATTAAGTAAGAAATACCATAAAATGACGGGCATTAGTGGAAGGATTATCTTGTGAATATTCGATCTACTAGAGATAACGCACGGTTCTACAGAGGTCGTTCGTGTCA
The DNA here is from genome assembly GCA_005239495.1 of Nicotiana undulata. NCBI lineage: Eukaryota > Viridiplantae > Streptophyta > Magnoliopsida > Solanales > Solanaceae > Nicotiana > Nicotiana undulata. The sequence continues at coordinate 6,031 of ML260283.1, read as the reverse complement.
CGACCCAAAATCCTAGTAAAGGTCGTGATGGCGCCGGACACCATTGTCAGGAAAGCCAACACTAAAAGTTGATTAAATCTCTAATCTTAGTATTTTGAAACCATTTCTTTTCATTACATTAAAAATAATTAATGAACTTTACTGAGTAAATAACGATGTCTTAAGAAATTCAAATAATAATTAAATCCCAAAGTCATCCCAGAACCCGGTGTCACAAGTGCATGAGCTTTTACTAAGAAGTAAAATAAGATACAACAACTGTCCAGGATATAAGCCTGGACAGAAAATAAGGTACAAGTACTCGGAAAGAGACTCTGATGGCTGCGGGTCGTCTCAAAGATGCAGCACACCTAAGTCCCCATATCCACAACGCCGTTGTGCCCACAAGGCCACAATCCATACATGTACGTGTACATCAAAATGTACAGTAGGTATAGTATGAGTACAAAATAACATGTACCCAGTAAGTATCTCGTCTAACCTCGAAGAGGTAGTGACGAGAGGTCGACTTCGACACTAACTAATGGTCAAATTAATATACATAAATGTGACGTTGGGCATGAATGTCATGATTAATTAATAGATAACAACAAGAAGGGACAACTTCTTTCATAATTATTGTGAACACCCAATTTTTGCCCCGCATGGAAATTACTCCTAAAAATAATCAAAAATAATTTTTTAATGAATTTTAGGAACTTTTCTTTATTTAGTTGCATGTCATGCATTTTTAATATTTTAAATTATAGAAAAATCATAAAAAATCATCACTTTTTCATTTCATGCCATCTTAGGTTTACTTTGCATTTTTAGGAATTAATTACCCTTTAATTGATAGATTAATATATAAAAGTCACAAAATATATATATTAGCTTAATCAATTAGTTAAAATGTTAATTAGGTCGTTTTGATAAAAGAAATTTAATTAATAGTAAGATCACTATTTTTGAAAGATAAAATTTGCCCTTTATCAAATTGGTCTAATTTCAAGGCCCAAAATCCCAAGCCCAACCAAATTCCCCACATCACAACCCTAATCCTCTGCTCTATATAACTGAGACCTAATTTCCCTAAAAATAGATCTGAAAACCTTCCCTAGAAACAAAAATCCGCGCCCCTCTATATTCATCTTCTCCATCGAAAGACTCCTCCCTTACAAAGAAAGGAGCAACGACGCTTCTGATATGAAAAGGTTTAATTCCACCTCCAAAATTGATCATTTTATTTCCTCAGGATTTCCATAAAATCCCGAACCAAAAACGCATCCATGTAAAACTCGCAAAATCAGCTCTTCATCATCACAAACATTCAATGTTTTCTCCATAAAAAGTAGCTGAAAAATCAACTTGAAATCATCGTCCAAACCCAGTTAGAGATGAGCCCATTCACAGACGTCGACTTCGGTCGCCGGCGAGTTCTCCGGCCGTAGCTCAGTCCCAATTTTGGTCCTGCCTGTGCCCCAGTTTGGTCTTCGAGCTTGTCGCCTTTGTACACCAGTGGATTTCTTAATAAAGGGAGGTTTCTACGCATTACAGGTTCATATATATATTTTTCTCTTAAATTTATTCTATGGTCATGAATGGCTCAAACATATGTTTTTCATCCATCAATTTGTTGGCATGCTCTGTTTTGTTGAATGTCGAGTTCGTTCTCTGTTGCTACATTCTTATGGAATATTTTAGCCTCTTATTAACAAATCCATTTGTGAATGTATGAATTATTATTCTGTTTATTACAAATACATTGATATAGTAATGATTTAGACGGTACTAGGAGAAATTTTGATCCATCCTTCTTCACTGCTTATTCTTTTAACATGTTTATAGTGAGAAAATTATATCTTTGGAAGTGTATTTGAATATTCTTTTGGGTATAGCTTAAGAGATATTACATTGGTATTTGGTAGGACACTTCCCTAATCTACTGAGTCCTTTTGTCTCTTTAATTACTCTAATTACGTTAACTTATTTTATGTTAATTAGCTTCGGCAAATTCTTTGTTGCTATAATCTGTTTGTATGGTAATATATGTCATTGAGAATAGTAATGAAAGGAAAGTCACAATTTATTTAAGAAAAAAATGATCCATGTTCATCTGTTAAGTGAGTCATGTTAGCTAAATTATTTATTCCTCGATACCTTCCTTTTTGTTTCCATAATTCTTAAGCCTTCACATGTAATCTTAAACCTTAGGAAAATATGTAAAATCACAAACATGATCTTTCCTTAGGCGCAGTGTAATATAATCATTGTGGCTATGGATACGGTTCCCGTGACATGGTCACGATACGTAAGTCTCATTCAGGTGTACATTTTATGTGACCCGACAACAACTTCAAATAATAATTAAAATGAACATGTTGAAAATCGCGGGTGCATTTCATGTGACGCGATTTGCAACGTGTCCAAAAACGACAAGTGTACGACATCGTGACTTGTTTCAAAATAATCCCATAAATATCCGAATTGGTTTTTTATACACATCTCATAAAGCTAAAAATACCTTTTCTGTTAGATAAAAATTCCAAACTTAGAGAATAATTGAATACTGCCTCAAATAGGCCTTTAAACCGTCATGACCATAGTCGTGACTACGTAATCTACACTCGGGTGTGGCAAATCATGTCCCCGACTCTAACTCCAAACCATATTAAAAATCATATGTTGTAATTGCGGGTGCATTTCATGTGGTGCAATTATAACGTGTCCAAAAGAAAACAAGTGCACGTCATCGTGACTTGTTTCAAGATAAATCCATAAACGTCAATAGCGGCTAAAAATTAAAAAGGCTAAATGCACAATAAGATAAAATACGTAAACAATCAGATAATTTATGCCAAATATTAATAGTTAAGCGACCGTGGTAGAACCACGGAACTCGGGAATGCCTAACACCTTCTCCCGGGTTAACAGAATTCCTTACTCGGATTTCTGGTCGCAGACAAATCAAAACAGAGTCAAATCTTCCTCGGTTTTGGATTTTCAAAACAAAACGGTGTCCCGGAGCATCGTCAAAAATCCGGGTGGCGACTCTGAAATGATAATAAGTCCCAAAATCGAATAATGTCACTTTAATTGGAAAAACTCCCTTACTACCCCTTCATCAATCGGGGGTAGTGAAAAAGTAGGTGTGACAATTATAACTTTAGTTTCCGTCATTTACGTTGACAATACATATCTCGGAGCATATAAGCAGTTCAAATCAGGGAAAACACCAAGCAAGTAGCATGCGCGAATAGTACCGAGGTCGTACGACCCGATCCAACAAAATAATAAAATGTGCACTGCCAAAGGGTCGAAGGGCGTGAACCATAAATGCATCTATTAGCCTGTCGTGGCGTAAGACTCGCTCCCACGAGAGTAGTGGAAACAGTCACTCCGCTTGCGGAATATATTTGCGACGCGGTGTCACGACCCAAATTTCCCACCGTCGGGACCGTGATGGCGCCTAACATTGAACCCACTAGGCAAGCCAACGTGAATGTCCAATTTACTTTATTTATTTATTACTACTCAATAACAGGTGCAATACAAAACTAACATAAACAAAAATAATACAAATGAAGCAAGATATATTAACTTAATTTAATGCCTTTACGATATTCCACGATTACAAATCCCCGAATCTTTGGAGTCACAAACTCATGGACTGCCTATGAGTATTACATATAAAGGTCTGAATCAAATAAGTACATCTATTTCTGAAGTAACTAGAACAGAATACAAAAGAAGTAGAAGGGGACTCTAAGGCCTGCAGACGCCAACAGGACTACCTCGGCGTCGCCATGTGGACTGAAGGCAATCTCCTCACTCTAGGTCCGTAGGGTCCTGTACCGGGACCTGCACAACAAAGATGTGCAGAGTGTAGCATCAGTACAACCGACCTCATGTACTGAGTAAGTGTCGAGCCTAACCCCGACAAAGTAGTGATGAGGTTAGGACACGACAAGCAAATCAACTTGTGCGATTTAATAATATTCGGAGGAAAATATAATAACAGGAAGTAACCATCTAAGTACAAAGGAAAGGGGAACATGTTAGGAAAAGGAAATATCAATTAAAGTAAACAATGAAATAAGACAACAATTCAATATCAACTTGAACAGCAGGAAATAACATCACAGAGAAAAGCAGTGCACGACATCACCCTTCGTGCTTTTACTCTCATCCTCGCCAAATAGTAAATACAAGTGCACGGCATCACCCATCGTGCTTTTACTCTCATCTTCACAAGAATCAATAGAAATGACACGACATCACCCTTCGTGCTTTTACACTCTCATCCTCACAATAATGAATACACGGCATCACCCTTTGTGATTTACACTCTCATCCTCACAATGATCAATAAACGACATCACCCTTCGTGTTTTACACTCTTCCTCACCCAAACATTATCAATAAAAGAAGTCCGTCAAGGAAACATCAACAATATGTACCACAATAATAAATCATAACATCCCGGCAAGGGTGTCACGCCCCAAAATCGAGGGACGAGACCGGCGCCTGACCAGATGAACCCAGTCAAGCGAACCTGGATTGCCTTTCCTACCCAACGTATTGCCCCGTGTTCATAACGTTCATTATTCCATGTGAGTTAGACAATCTAGATTCAAAGTATAATTTACAACATGATTCCATTTTTCGTGTTTTAACTTTCAACAATAGATAATCCAAAACATACAAGTTACATACAACATTTCTGATTTACGATCCAAACTTACGAGTGAATACAACTATCGCCCAAAATAGTTATATATGTATATACAACCCACACAGTGTCTACGGAGCCTCTAAGAGTTCTAGGAGTTTTACATAAACTTGCCGGCAACAAGGCCTCGGCTATACCTTTTTCAACATAAGCAAAAATAGAATGGTATTGTGATGACCCAAAAGGTCATCCTAAGTAATTCTAGCTAAATCTGTGTTCCGAGACCCCGAAAGCCTCCGTTAATCTCACCTCGATACGCGTGCGCAGCCTGGGCATGTAGCCGGGAAGCTTCTATGTGAAAATTTGATAAAAATGAAACTTTGAATTGAATAATTGAACAAAGTTGACTTTGGTCAACATTTTTGGTAAACGGACTCGCACCCGCGATGCGACGGTCCCGGAGGGTCCGTAGGAAAATATGGGACTTGGGCATATGCCCGGAATCGAATTCCGAGGTCCCAGGCCCGAGAAATGAATTTTTAAAAAAAATTGTTTTCTGAAAATAATAAAGGATTTTGAAAATGAATTATTATGTGAAAACCGTGTTACCGGGCCCGTATTATGGTTTCGAAGCCCGGAACAGGTTTATTATATGTTATGTGACTTATCTGTGAAATTTGGTGTAAACCGGACTTGAAATGACGTGATTCAGATTAAAAATGGGAAAATTTAGAAGTTTATGAAGTTTGAGAAAATTCTATAGATTTCGGAGTTTAATTCATTGTTTTGATGATATTTTGATGGGTTAAAAGCTTGAACAAGTTCGTATGATGTTTTGGGAGTCGTGTGTGTTTTTGGTTTTGAGCCCCGAGGGCTCGGGTGAGTTTCGGGTAGGTGTCGGAGTGCAAAAAGGGTTGAAAAATCTGGTGTTTTGAGTGATTTTCTGTTATCTGGTGTCTACTCAGTGCGATCGCATACATAGACCCGTGATCGCACAACTTTGTGTTAGGGGGAGAGTCAGTTCTTCTATGCGATCGCATAGCAAGGGGCGCGATCGCATAGGGATATAGGTGTCCGAGTGGGGGGCTGGTCCAATACACTGTGCGATCGCACTATCATACCCGCGATCGCAGAGCTTGTCAGTCCCTCCTCTATGCGATCGCATTCCTATCTCCGCGATCGCATAGGCTAATTTCTCCCAGTTAATTCCTTAAGTTCCAAAACAGAATCATTTCGGGATTTCTCCCATCTTTCACTCCTTCCTTCTTCCCCAAACCCCCATATACAAAATTCAAGCATTCCTCCCTCCACAGCTCCAGGTATGTATATTTAACTCCATTTTCTTCCACTTTCCATCATTAATCACTTGAAGACTAGGTC
>ML260281.1:636-32504 GCA_005239495.1 Nicotiana undulata | reverse complement strand
CAATAATTACTCAATAAACCAATTCCAAAGCCTAATTATACATTTCCCATCATTCTTCCAAAAGTACCAAAATTCGACCCCGGGCCCGCTTGGTCCAAACTTGAGGTTCGGACCAAAACCCGATAACCCATTCCCCCACGAGCCCGAATATACAATTTGTTTTGAAATAAGACCCCAAAACAGGGTTGAATTCCTAAAATTTCCATAAGCCCTAACTCTACCCAAAACCCTAAATTTCTACCTTGATTTCATGTTATTAGACCTAGATTCTAGTGATTGATGAAGGAAAATGGAAGAGATTAGAGTTAGGATCACTTACGCAAGTGGTTATGGAGGAAAACTAGCTTGGGAATCGCCTATGGGGTCTTGGAGAAGGAGAAGATGGTGGAAATATGAAAATCCCGTAATGGGTATTCTGATTTTGGCTCTTTAAAAATGACTGGACGAATTAGCTCTATGCGATCGCAGAAGTGGGGGTGCGATCAAATATAGTCCTGATTCACGTGCACTGCGATCACGGAAAGGGAGTTGCGATCGCATAGGGTCCCTGGGCTTTGCTATGCGATCGCGGATGGATTTGGTGCGACCGCAGAAGGAAATTACCCAGCCCCCTCCCTAGCTCTCCTATACTCTATGCGATCGCGGAAGTGCCTATGCGATCGCGTAGAGTCATAGAACCCCCCCCCTCACACTACACTATGCGATCGCGGGGAAACCTATCCGATCACATAGTATAAAAATCTCAGACACCATAAACAACATTTGAACACCATATTTTTCAACATTTTAGCACCCCGACACCTACCCGAAACTCACTCGAGTCCTCAGGGCTCAAAACCAAATATACACACGACTCCCAAATCATCCTACAGACTTATTCGAGTAATAAAACCACCAAAATAACATCAAAACAATGAATTAAACTCAAAAATCTATATAATTTTCTCAACTTCATAAACTTCTAAATTTCCCATTTTTGATCTGGAACACGTCGATCCAAGTCCTTTTCTTACCAAATTTTACAGACAACTCATAATAACCATATTAAACCTGTTCCGGGCTCCGGAACCATAATACGGGCCCGGTAACGCAGGTTTCATATCAAAGTTCATTTTCAAAAGTCTTTACTATTTTCAGAAAACAATTTTCTTTAAAAATTCATTTCTCGGACTTGGGACCTCGGAATTTGATTCCGGGCATACGCCCAAGTCCCATATTTTCCTACGGACCCTCCGAGACCGTCAAATCATGGGTCCGGGTCCGTTTACCAAAAATGTTGACCAAAGTCAACTTTATTCAAATTAATTATATAATTTCAACACTTTATTAGTTTTCCACATAAAGGCTTCCCGGCTACGCGTCCGGGCTACGCACGCACATCGAGGTGAGATTAACGGAGGCTTTCAGGGCCTCGGAACACAGTTTTAGTTAAATTTACACAGGATGACCTTTTGGGTCATCATAATATCCACCTCTAAAGCAAACGTTCGTCCTCGAACGAACATAGAAAGGTACCTGAATCGGGAAAAAGATGGGGATAACGGCTCCGCATATCGGACTCGAACTCCCAGGTAGCTGCCTCAACAGGCTGACCTCTCCACTGAACACGAACTAAAGGATAACTCTTCGATCTCAACTGACGATCCTGCCTAGCTAATATGGCTACTGGCTCCTCCTCATTCGATAAATCCTTGTCCAACTGGACACCGCTGAAGTCAAGTACAAGAGATGGATCCGCAATATACCTCCAGAGCATAGATACATGAAATACCTGGTGCACGGCTGATAAACTCGGTGGTAAAGCAAGATTGTAGGCCACCTCTCCTACCTTATCCAAAATCTCAAATGGGCCAATGTACTTAGGGCTCAACTTTCCCTTCTTCCCGAACCTCATCACGCACTTCATGGGCGACACTCGAAGAAATACCCGATCTCCTACCATAAAAGCCAAATCTTGAACTCTGCGATCCGCATAACTCTTCTGCCTGGACTGAGCTGTACGAAGCCTATCCTGAATGATCTTCACCTTGTCCAAGGCATCCTGGACTAACTCGGAACCCAATAACCTAGCCTCTCCCGGCTCAAACCATCTGACTGGAGACCGACACCGCCTACCATACAACGCCTCATACGGAGCCATCTGAATGCTCGACTGATAGCCATTGTTGTAGGCAAAATCAGCTAAAGGCAAGAACTGGTCCCATGAACCACCAAAATCAATGACACAAGACCGCAACATATCCTCCAAAATATGAATAGTGCGCTCAGACTGCCCGTCCGTCTGAGGATGAAAATTTGAGCTCAAATCAATCTGCGTGCCCAACTCTCGCTGAAATACTCTCCAGAAATAGGAGGTAAATTGATTACCTCAATCAGATATAATGGATAAGGGCACACCATGCAATCTAACAATCTCTCTCATATAGATCTTTGCCAACTTCTCTGCTGAATACGAAACTGATACTGGGATGAAGTGCGCTGACTTGGTCAGCCTATCCACAATGACTCAAACCGCATCAAACATCCTCTGAGTCTGTGGGAGTCCAACTACAAATCCATGGTGATACGCTCCCACTTCCACTCGGGAAGCTGAATTTGCTGCAATTCTACCACCGAGTCTCTGGTGCTCGTACTTAACCTGCTGACAGTTCAAGCACCGAGCTACATAAGCATCAATATCCTTCTTCATCCTCCGCCACCAATAGTGCTGCCGTAAGTCCTGGTACATCTTTGCGGCGCCCGGATGAATGGAATACCGGGAACTATGGGCCTCCTGTAGAATCAACTCACGAATACCATCAACATCAGGTACACAGATACGGCCTTGCATCCTCAAAACTCCCTCGTCATCAACCGTAACCTGCTTGGCATCTCCGTGCCTGACCCTATCTCTAAGAACACATAAATGAAGATCATCATACTGCCTGGACCAAATGCGGTCATACAACGAAGATCAGGCCACGGTATGGGCCAAAAGACTGCCAGTCTCAGAAACCTCCAATCTCACAAATCAGTTGGCCAAAGCCTGAACATCCAAAGCAAGAGGTCGTTCTCCGACTGATAAATAAGCAAGACTACCCATACTAGCTGACTTCCGGCTCAAAGAATCGACCACTACATTGGCCTTCCCCGGATGATAAAGAATGGTAATATCATAGTCCTTTAACAACTCTAACCACCTTCTCTGCCTCATGTTCAACTCCTTTTGCTTGAATAGATACTGTAAACTCTTGTGATCCGTGAAAACCTCACATGGAACCCCATACAAGTAATGCCTCCAGATCTTCAACGCATGAACAATAGCTGCTAACTCCAAATCATGGACGGGATAGTTCTTCTCATGAACCTTCAACTGACGAGAAGCATAGGCTATGACCTTGCCATCCTGCATCAACACCGCACCAAGCCCAACCCGTGAAGCATCACAATACACGGTATACGGTCCTGAACCTGTGGGAAAAACTAACACCGGTGCCGTGGTCAAGGCTGTCTTGAGCTTCTGAAAGCTCGCCTCACACTCATCAGACCACCTGAACTGGGCACCCTTCTAGGTCAACTTGGTCATCGGGGCTGCTATAGATGAAAAGCCCTCCACAAATCGGCGATAATAACCTGCTAAGCCCAAGAAGCTCCGAATCTCTGTAGCTGAAGTGGGTCTATGCCAATCTCTAACTGCTGACATATTCTTGGGATCCACCTGAATATCCTCTACCGACACAATATGGCCCAGAAATGCCACTGAACTTAACCTGAACTCACACTTAGAAAATTTGGCGTACAACTGCCTATCCCTCAAAGTCTGGAGGTCGACTCGAAGGTGCTGCTCATGCTCCTCTCGGCTGCGGGAGTAAATCAAGATATCATCAATAAACACAATCACAAATGAGTCCAAATATGGCCTGAACACACGGTTCATCAACTTCATAAAAGCAGCGGGGGCATTTGTCAACCCAAATGACATCACCAAGAACTCATAATGACCATAACGAGTGCGAAAGGTCGTCTTAGGGACATCAGACGCCCTAATCCTCAGCTGATGGTAACCTGATCTTAAGTCTATCTTGGAAAACACCGTAGGACCCTGAAGCTGGTCAAATAGATCATCAATCCTCGGCAAAGGATACTTGTTCTTAATAGTAACCTTATTCAACTGCCGGTAGTCAATACACATCCTCATCGAGCCATCTTTCTTCTTAACGAACAACACTGGAGCACCCCAAGGAGAAACTCTAGGCCTAATGAAGCCTCTATCCGACAAATCCTGCAACTGCTCCTTTAATTCCTTCAACTCTGGCGGGGCCATACGATACGACGGAGTAGAAATAGGCTAAGTGCCCGGAGCTACCTCAATACAAAAATCAATATCCTTGTCGGGTGGCATACCCGGCAGGTCAGCAGGGAATACCTCTGGAAACTCACGAACCACGGGCACAGACTCCATAGAAGGAACCTCAGCACTAGAATCACGAACATAGGCCAAATAAGCCAAACAACCCTTCTCGACCATGCGCCGAGCCTTCATATAAGACACAACTCTACCGGAAGAATGACTAGAAGTCCCTCTCCACTCCAAGCGAGGTACTCCTGGCAAGGCTAATGTCACTGTCTTGGCATGATAGTCCATAATAGCATGATAGGGAGATAGCCAATCCATTCCCAATATAACATCAAAGTCAACCATATCAAGGAGCAAAAGATCAACCTGAGTCTCCAAACCACCAATAACTACTAAGCAAGCACGGTAGACTCGATCTACCACTATAGAATCGCCCACCGGGGTAGACATATGCACAACATCACTCAAGGAATCACGGGGCATACTCAAATAAGGGAAATAATATAAAGACACATAGGAGAACGTAGAACCCGGATCAAATAACACCGAAGCACCTCGGCTGCAAACTGAAACCGTACCTGTGATAACTACATCAGAAGCCTCAACATCAGGCCTGGAAGGAAAAGCATAGCACCGGGGCTAAGCCCCTCCAACCTGAACATCACTGGGTCGACCTACTACGGCCTGACCTCTATCTCTCGTGGTATGTCCTCCACCTTTATGAGTCTGACCTCCACCTCTGGCACCACGACCACCACCCCTAGTTGGCTGAGAGGGTGGGGGTGCACCTGATGCGGGAACCATGGCACGGGAACCCTGATACTGAGAACCACCAAAACCTCGGGGGCAAAACCTGGAAATATGCCCCGTACCACCGCAAGTGAAGCAAGTCTTTGGCTGCTGAGAATACTGACCTTGGAACTGTCCTTGACGCCCAGAATGACCACCCTGAAAGTTCTGAATCGGCGGTGCACTGATGGGAGCTGATGGTGCATTGCGGGATACCTGGGGTGCTGACTGAAAAGGCCTAGGGGGATGGCCCCTACCAAAAGCATCTCTGCCCCCAGATGTGGCACCACTGAATCGGACGAAATGTTGAGGTCTCTTGTCAGACCCCTGACCACCACCCTGGGATAATACCTTCTCAATGCGCCTGGCCATATCAGCTGCATCCTGAAAGGAGATATCAGTACCCATCTCCCTGGCCATCTGAAGTCTGATAGGCTGAGCCAAACCCTCAATAAATCTCCGAACCCTCTCCCGATCAGTGGGGAGTAGCATAATAGCATGCCTGGCTAGAGTGATGAACCTGATCTCGTACTGAGTGACAGACATAGATCCCTGCTGAAGGCGCTCAAACTGCCTCCGAAGATCCTCCCTCTGAGTAACTGGAAGGAACTTCCCCAAGAATAACTCGGAGAACTGAGCCCAAGTCAAAGGTGCAGACCCATCCGGTCTGGTCAAGTAGAAATCCCTCCACCAAGTCTTGGCGGAACCCGAAAGACGAAAAGTAGCAAAATCAACTCCATTGGACTCCACAATGCCCATGTTCTGAAGAACTTCATAACAGTTGTCCAAGAAATCTTGGGGGTCCTCTGATGGTGCACCAGTAAATGTAGTAGGGAATAACTTGGTGAATCTATCCAATCTTCATAGAGCATCTGCTGACATAGCTTCTCCCTCAACTGCCGGTGCCACAATACCCGGCTGAGCTACTCTGGCTGTCTGAGGTGCCGGAGTCTGAAACTGAGGATCTAACTGCTCTGGTGTACGAGTAGCAGAAGTCTGGTTCCCTCCCCCAACCTGAGAGACGACTGGTGCAGTAGGAAGAAGACCGGCCTGAGCCACACTCTCCATGAGTCCCACCAAGCGGACTAGAGCGTCCTGAAGCATCGGGGTAGCAATGAACCCCTCTGGGACCTGAGCTGGTCCAACTGGGAATGTCTGAGTAGGAACCTCACAGGCAAAGTCTACCTGTGGGTCCTGTACTGGAGCTGCTGCTCTCGCTCTGCCTCGGCCTCTAGCATGGCCTCGGCCCCTCGTAGGAGCCGCAATAGGAGGATCAGGCTGTTGGTCGATCGATGAGGAAGCACGCGTCCTCGCCATCTGCGAGATAATAGAATAGAAACTCAATTAGAATTTTGAATTCAAGTCGCACGACAGAGAAGAAGAAATATGAGGTCATTCCTAACTTTGCAACCTTTGGGGGATAAGTACAGACGTCTCCGTACCGATCCCTCAGACTCTACCAAGTTTGTCTGTGAGTTTTGAGACCTAAGCAACCTAGAGCTCTAATACCAACTTGTTACGACCCGAAATCCCACCTTCAGGCCGTGATGGCGCCTAACGTTGAACCCGCTAGACAAGCCAATATTTGGAATAAATAAACTCATTAACAGTAAAAAAGAACAAGATAACTAAGGCAACTGTGATTAACAATATGAAAGTTAACTAATTTCTAAACTATATAACAAGCTTCGAAATAAAACCCGTAAATATAGCCCAGAACTGGTGTCACAAACTCACGAACTGTCTATGAGATTACTAAATACAATGGTCTTAAAAATAAATACATATAACTGTCTTTGAAACTATAGAATAAGAGAGAAATGAAGGAGAAAGGTAGAAGGTGACGCCAAGGCCCACGAACGTCTGCGGGACTACCTCGATGTCTCCTGAATGGACTGAAGGATACTCCCTCCGTCAATGTCCACTGGGTCCGGCTGCGTAATCTGCACAACATAAAGAAGTGCAGGTGTAGAATCAGTACAACCGACCCCATGTACTGAGTAAGTGCCGAGCCTAACCTCGGCGAAGTAGTGACGAGGCGAGGACCAACAACAACTTATACCTGTGCAGTTTTATACTAAACCAGAAAATAATAACGGAAATAAACAAGAAATACAGTTACGGGGAAGAACATGCTGGGGATAAAAGGGACAACAGTAACTAAACACCAGGATAAAGTAATAACTGAAATGTGGAAGTAAGGCAGGAAGTAACAACTCAAAACGAGTAAATATACAGAAAAAGGCACGACATGTCCCCTCGTGCATAGCCTCACAATCACTCGGCACAGAATGTCCCCTCGTACGTAAATAATAATCACTCAGCACGGAATGTCCCCTCGTGCATAAATAATAATCACTCGGCATGGAATGTCCCCTCGTGCATAAATAATAATCACTCGGCATGGAATGTCCCCTCGTGCATAAATAATAAACACTCGACACGGAATGTCCCCTCGTGCATAATGTATAAAAAAACAACAATTTGATATGAAATTTAACAACTCAAATGTACAGAAATAATCAATAAAATTCTATCGTCCCGGCAAGGGACTCAACTATAACCAAACTCGCTCAGAGGTATAATTTCAACAGTAAAAGCCTCAACTGAACAATTAATCAATAACTTCCCACGTCATGAAACAACATCAATGTATCACTTCTAAATCACCAATTATTCATAGCACAGAGAATATCAAGAACACGATATAATTCATCACATTTGACTCACGGGCATCCTTGACCACAACATATAGGTACTCGTCACCTCACCTATACGTTGTACATGAATTACAGATAGCAAATAAGACTCTATACCTATTCCCTAGAGCTAAGGTTAGGCCAAACACTTACCTCGGCTCCAAAAATGCAAGTCAAGCCTCAATCACAGCCTTTCCTCTCGAATCCAACTCCAAAACGATAATATCTAGACATAATTGACTTATTAACATCAATAATTACTCAATAAACCAATTCCAAAGCCTAATTATACATTTTCCATCATTCTTCCAAAAGTACCAAAATTCGACCCCGGGCTCGCTTGGTCCAAACTCGAGGTTTGGACCAAAACCCGATAACCCATTCCCCCACGAGCCCGAATATACAATTTTTTTTATATTCGACCCCAAAACGGGGTTGAATTCCCAAAATTTCCATAAGCCCTAACTCTACCCAAAACCCCAAATTTCTACCTTGATTTCATGTTATTAGACCTAGATTCTTGTGATTGATGAAGGAAAATGGAAGAGATTAGAGTTAGGATCACTTACCCAAGTGGTTATGGAGGAAAACTAGCTTGAGAATCACCTATGGGGTCTTGGAGAAGGAGAAGATGGTGGAAATATGAAAATCCCGTAATGGGTATTCTGATTTTGGCTCTTTAAAAATAACTGGACGAATTACCTTTATGCGATCGCGGAAGTGGGAGTGCGATCGCATAGAGGCCTGAGTCACGTGCACTGCGATCGCGGAAAGGAAGTTGCGATCACATAGGGTCCCTGGACTTTGCTATGAGATCGCAGATGGATTTGGTGCGACCGCAGAAGGAAATTACCCAGCCCCCTCCCCAGCTCTCCTATAATCTATGTTATAGCGGAAGTGTCTATCCGATCGCATAGAAACACAGAAACCCCCCCCCCCCCTCACACTACACTATGCGATCGCGGGGCAACCTATGCGATCGCATAGTATAAAAATCTCAGACACTAGAAACAACATTTGAACACCAGATTTTTCAACATTTTAGCACCCCGACACCTACCCGAAACTTACCCGAGCCCTCGGGGCTCAAAACCAAATATACACACGACTCCCAAATCATCCTACGTACTTATTCGAGTAATAAAACCACCCAAATAACATCATAAACAATGAATTAAACTCAAAAATCTATATAATTTTCTCAACTTCATAAACTTCTAAATTTCCCATTTTTTATCCGGAACACGTCAATCCAAGTTCGTTTCTTACCAAATTTTACAGACAACTCATAATAACCATATTAAACCTATTTTGGGCTCCGGAACCATAATACAGGCCCGATAACGCAGGTTTCGTATCAAAGTTCATTTTCAAAAGTCTTTATTATTTTCAGAAAACAATTTTCTTTAAAAATTCATTTCTCGGACTTGGGACCTCGGTATTTGATTCCAGGCATACGCCCAAGTCCCATATTTTCCTACGGACCCTCCGGGACTGTCAAATCACGGGTCCGAGTCTGTTTACCAAAAATATTGACCAAAGTCAACTTTATTCAAATTAATTATATAATTTCAACACTTTATCAGTTTTCCACATAAAGGCTTCCCGGCTACGCGCCCGGGCTGTGCACGCACATCGAGGTGAGATTAACGGAGGCTTTCAGGGCCTCGTAACACAATTTTAGTTAAATTTACACAGGATGACCTTTTGGGTCATGACAGATCTTGACTTTGAGCAGTCAAGGTACATCTTATTTTGTGACTATCAAAGTGATATCTGTCTCACCAAGCACTCTACTTTTCAATCTCTAAGACGATACATATAAACATAAAGTATTATTGGATAAGAATGGCATAGGAATAGAATTTATTTGAGGTTGATACACTCTAATGACAATCCTTGGGATATGCTGACGAAAGCGGTGGTTGCAGATAAGCATGAGTTTTGCAAAAAATTGGAAGGCTTGAAGTATGTCAAACCTCCACTTGAAGACATATTTTGCCCCTTAGCTGGAGGAGGAGCTTGTTGGGACATTCCTATGTTGTTCACCCAAAGGCCCACTAGCCTAATTCTATTCTCTTTTCGTTTTCATTCCTACTCGGAGATGGATTCGATTTTTATTTCTATTTGGAGTTGGTTTTGGCTTTAAGAGAAAGCACTACTCATCATTTATAAATAGAGAAACCTTGGATAGTTTTTCTAGTCTCATTGATATAAGTCTTAGAAAGACTTTAGCACATAAGAGCGATTTGAGAGATCTTCCATCAAGAGTGAATAGAGAAGAAAAAGTGTTCGTCTTGCGGCAGATTTTTGTTCCGACCAGCCACCTTCAAAATACATTTTCCAGTTCGTTTAAATTGGATTGGGATGAAATTTTGACTAAATGTTCTTAACATCTTGGTCTATGATTTCACGTTGGAGATCAGATTTGGTGTCCCCTAGCATCCGACTTTGAGCCCCGAACAACAACTCCGTTTTTGTGATTTCTTCTCCTTCTTTAATTGATTTGTTGTTACTATTATTGCTCTGTGTTTGAAACTTGTTGTGTAACCAAATTGGAGAACTTTTGTTACCTTCTTATTTTTATAGTGGAGCTCTTTGGACTTTGTAATCCTGTAGTTTTTATCTTCAATTTGAAGGGGTTTCCACGTTAAAATTGGTTTTCTTTATCTTCTTTATATTCGGGTTTGCCTCTTCCTCGATATAACAGTGGTTGCCTTGGTTCTTCATTTGATGTTTTTACAGAATGGATGCAAATATGAGCAAGATAGTGTGTTTAAATGAGAGCAAGTTTATTTTGTAAGAAAATTCTGGCCAAGGGGGAGAATTGTTAGGTGTTTGTCATGTTTTTCTTACCATATTTGATTTCCTTATCTCTTGAAGGAAAGGACAACATGTTTACCATAATTGAGTTTTTCTTTTTCTAGAAGAAAATTATAAATCTCTCATATTTGGATAGTCCCTTTTTTGGAAGAAAAAGTTTGGACTTTTATAAATTGAGGATCCTTCCTTCTTATTCAGCAGCATCCACGATGTAACTGTTTACTCGTAAAACGGTACAATTGCAGTTATACGTGGTTTCTAGACAAATGAATTAATTTGAACCTGAAATAATAAAATAATTGAAGAATTATGCAATACTTAGCCTTAGGATGTAGATGAAATAGCAGAAGCAACAGTTCCAGGAACATGGTTTCTGGGTACAAATACCAAATCAAAAAGCAAGAAGATAAGATTGTATTAAGCTTTGAATAGAATGTAGCATAAGTTTGCCAGAAAATTCATGCCCTTTACAATGATAACTGAGCTCACTATTTATAGCTACGTCTAGGGAAGGAGGTCCTAGGATCGTGCCCCTCTTTAATGTCAGTTATGAGGGTCATTAATGAAGTTGTAATGGTGAACATAAATGCCAAATTTCCTGTAACGGGCAATCGCCCTTATTGTCACGAAATATTCTCTATTAAATGCTATCGGGAGAAGGGTATTTATCGCATCTGCATGAGCTTATTCTTTCTGGTGACAAATGGAACAATTACCGTCGGTCTTGGCCATACCCCCGTCTTGGGTTCCGCGTGCCCCTCTTTTGGACAGCCACGCGTCATAGCATATTTTACCCTATCCAAATACTCTCTTGCTTTCCGCTGACATGGTTGTGTGTTACCGGGAAGTTGGTTGAAACACTCTTTTGGCGGGAATCACTATAACTCCCTCTGAAGGCTTCTAATAGTTGATTAGAGGTACGTCTCTTCGCATTTAATGCCCCGAACACGCGTCATCCCATGATTCAACAAGACTTTTGTCAATTATCGAGGTAATCATGGCGATGAATTTAGCCGTCAAAACTTTTACTTATACGCATCAACCTTCTCCCTTGTACTCCATAAATTTCCAAGCTTCCCTTATTCGACTTGCATCCCACTCTTCATATTTTCTCTAATTCTCTTTCCATCAAAAACCTTTCCCTTCTTCCATACAATGGCTTCTTCCTCAAAGCGTACTAGTTCTTCAAAGAACAAGAACAAGGTCGAGGGCTCTGCTCCTCCCACAATGGGCTCCATCATCCCTAGAAGTCTTATTACCACTAAAGACTTCAAAGAGAAATTTCCTACTGCTAACTCTCGCACACAGGCCGTCAGTAGGTATCCTTCTTCCATCCATCCTTCTAGCATTCTTTTTCTAAAGGAAGACTCCCTCTACCATGATTTGGATATTATTGCTCCTGATCTATTGGAGCGAGTGACCCTACCCAAGGAGGGTTTTACATATTTTTATACGTATCACTTTACTTTGGGTGCTTTCTCTTTGAGTGGAGAGCTTGACTCCGTGATTGCGGAGTTTTGCCTCGGCTACCAAGTGTGTTTGGAAAAAGTAAGTCCTTTTGTGTGGAGGACGGTAGCTTACCTTCGACGTTTGTTCCAGGAGACGGGAGAAGAGCTAAACTTAGCTCATATGATGAATCTCTATTCTCTCAAGATCTTTCACGGGGGAACGATAAACCCCTGCAAGTGTGGACACCATACTTTGTTATCTAGCATGGATGATGACAATGACCGTGGGTGGATGGAACTGTTCGTTGCAGTTTCCACCAACGATATCATTTTGTCAACAACTTCATCCTTTCCAGCGGCTTGGAACCGCAATCGTAATCTCTTTGTTTAATATTTCTTTTACTAAATATTCTCCTATACCCGCATTGATCCTCAATCCTTTTCCTATTTCAGAAACTCGAAGGATCCAACAAGTGGTTGAAGATTCGGACCGGTGGGTCCAAAAGATCTTAGATGTTAAACTCGCTTGTGGAAAGAACTGGCTCCTAAATACAGGTGGAAGGCCAAAAATCATGGTAAGTCAAACTCACCTTGTTTCAATCTTTCATGTAAAAAACTTGATTGATCCCTTCTACCTTGTCTATGAATTCAAGTTTAACCGCGAGCTGTGTTGCCGTCCTCGAGGAGGACGTCTTGGCTGATCCAACTAATGCGGCGAGGCTACTTCAGGAGGAACGAACAGGTATCTCTCAGCCTGCTTTAGGTAAAAGTGTGTCATTACGAAGTCCCCGTACGGAGGAAAAACAACCAAAAAGAAGACTCTCCTCCACGGTCAGGGAAAAGAATAAGAGGGCGAAGACTGATGCCCCTAGACATCTCCATTAGTTGTGGTGACTGGCCCTCCTTTCGGCCGGCCGTAGACATCGTGATGATCACTGATGATGAAGAAGCTAGTGATGAGGGAGCTTCTCTACATATAAGACGACGATCCTCATCATCTCAACATGATGCTCGACATGTTGAGATAATTACACCAGTTGAAGACGATGTTTCAGCATTTTGGGGAGAGTTTGATTTGGTAAATAATGCCAACTCCCATTTTCGGGCCCCAATTTCTGTGCCCAGTACTGCGTGGATGAGTACCGGGTCCTTACCGTCTTTGGTTGGCAAGCATCCAACAACCAACACTGCATTTGATGCAGCTGCTTCTCACTCTTCAACTCCATCACCTTCATCTCCATCTGCACCAACACCAGCAACTGCTACATCATCTCCACCGGCCGCACCTGACCGCGAAGAAGGTGTTCCTCTTCCCCAGTCCCCAGTTCATGGGAATCTGGGGCAAAATTATGCTGCCGCTTCTGAAGATCCACAATAGAGGAGGAATGTTACTCTTTCGGTCTCTACTGGATGCAACTTGGTATCCCGGCCGGTGGAGCTTGCTAATTATCTGAAGCCTTTGTCTTTAGAGAAAGATTGGGAAAATATTCAAGCACTCTCGGGAGAGTGTCTTTTGAACAACGCCATGCACAACACCGCAATGGTACATTCCTTTCTTCCTTTGTCATTTCTTCTATTGTGGAATATATCCTGAGTTTTACCTTTCTTGCTTTGTTTGCCAACTTTCTTGCTTCCGAGGGCCTTCAGAGGTTGATTCGTGAGAAGGGAGATATTACCTCTGTAGGCAATCAACTTGTGGCAGAGTAGGAGCAAAGTATCGCTCGCCTCTCTGAACTAGAAGCCAAAGCTGCTGAGGCTGTTGTATTGGAGGCTCGTTTGCACCAAAGAGAGCAAGATGTGGTAACCCTTAGCCAAGAAATTGGCCCACTTAGGGTTAGATTTGACGAAGCGAGGGACAAATGGGCTGAAGTTCATAACGTCGTTCTTGCTGCAACCGAAGGCGAGACTACCACCACTGAAAGATTGACTAACTTAGAGGCAGCCTTGAACTCCAAAACTGAAGAGCTTGCGGTTGCAGGGGAAAAAACATGCTCAGATGGAGGAGAATTAGAGGAAAATATTGAGCATAACATGCTCTTTAGTTCAACTGTCCGTTTAATGTTAGCCTCAGATTTTTTAGATCCGCCCGGGAAAGCCTTTCTGCCGAGATGACCCAACTCAAAGAAGAAAGCGCCGAGCGACTTCCTTGTTGTTGAGAAAACTTACGCTATGTACAACATAAGGGAAAAACCTTGGGAGAGGCCAAAGCTAGTATCATTGATTTTGATGTCGAAATTGCCAAGTCTCATGAGCTTGAGTTAGCTGCTAAAAGTGGACTTCCATTGAGGTATGATTCTCCTGGTACTTCTGGTTCTGGTTTCGAGTTCTCGGGAATTGAAGAAGAATCGGAGGATGATGATGCTAAAGGCCAAACTAGTGAATACCAAAATGTTGAGCCATCAGTGGATCCATCTACTTCTCCGGGGGCGCGGACACTTCTCTTCCTCCTAGTTCCGGAGATACTACAATTTAGCTTTTCTTTTATTTTTCAAATTCTTGTATTTGTGCCGTTTTGGCATGTTATTGTAAATAAAAACATCTTTTTTCTCAATTATTGTTTGAGTCTTTCTTTCGTTTGAATATTCATGCAAGTCTTTTAATCTTTGCATTTTCTTCCTTTTGCTTAAGAATTTTGCGCAAGTTTTTCTGTTTTGCGTCATATTATGTGAAGCCTTGGGGTAATCACCAAAAGCATTTTGGCCCTTTTTCGCGAGGGATTTGATAAGTATTTGTGCAAGTTTACTTTTTGCGTCCTTTCGTATACGGCTTCAGGTGTATCTTTCCCCGAAGGAATTTTGATTCCGGGCATAAATTCTTCCGAAACCAACCCTTTAATGTGAGGGTTTTTATAAGAGAGGTTCCTTTTATGTTTACGGTGCTCTTGAAGAGGACGTCTCATGTTCATTACGGCACTAGCATTTGAAGTACTTTGTTTACCGGGAAAATGGTAATTACAATTATATTTGATTAAGTGATTCGAAATATATATAATTTATCTTAGTACCAGTTATTAAGTAGTTGATGTTAAGTATGTTAGTATATAATAGAGCGAAATCAATGAGAAAACTAAAAAAAGCTAACCGAGACGCCTGAGTTCGAAGGTTCGATATTGGCCTCGGGGGCCCTTAAGGTCGAGGCTCGGGGCTACCGTCAGGGGACTGATGGATCTATAACAAAATTGTAGGTTTCGTAAAATGCTATTTATAAACAATAATGAGCTATAAATGAAGAACAGTTAATGAAAAGCAATAAATGTGAGTGAATGAGCTAGTAGAGAGAAATCGAGAATGTTAAAGTAAAGCATAGAATGTTCTTGTGCCTTGTATTTTATTGTGTCTCCCTTACAAAATGACTAGGGTCCCCTTTATATAGGAAGGGGGGTCTCAATATAGTACATTTATATTTATTACAAAGATCTTGACTGATTCGGCTAGTTAATGTCTAAGTACGGATTCGTACTTTGTTGTAGAGCTGTCTACATCAATCTTCATGCCGTTTCCTCATGCCAACCCCGATCTCACACTACCTCGAATCCTAACGCGAGGGAGGCTCGAGGTCGGACCTCGGGCCACACTTGGGACCTTATGAAAATAAGCCACCGAATGTCAAAATGAACGTAAAATTGGCCATCTCAATTTTAGCTGTACACAGATAGTCCCCGCGTTTCTTGGAATGCAGAGACAAGAAACGTTCTGAATTCATTATCCTTTAGTAATTCCGTCATTGCGCCATTCGCGCTGCACGACACGACTACCGAGACAGTGAGTAACCCACGGGATCGTGTTCATACGGTTGTCAAGGAAATTCTGCATTGATGACAATAATTAATCATCTTTCGGCTTTCCACGTAGCGGCCCTTTATAAATATGCCTATCCCCACTTCTTCTCTCTTATTGTTCCTTCAATCCCTTAAGAGATTCTTTCCTACCCCTTTTCCGGCATTTCCCTCTTGACCAAATCTTTCCTTCTTCTTCCCTTTCTCGCAAGTCTCAGGAATGGGGAAGACTTTCTCCAATGTTTCTCATACTGACAAACCTTCCTCCCCTCCTCAATCGTCACAGGAGAAAGAAATAGAGCCCCCTCGTCTCGAGGACTGCATCCCCAGGGCATCCGTGATATCCTCCGATTTCAAGGTTGATAAGTCATCTTCGAGGCCGAGGCGATGCGAGCCCATGTCCCGGTATATTAGTTTGATCTCAGATACTGGGAAGGTAAAAATGGATTGTCGGTGGGGGAGCTTGGTGTTGGTGAAGATCCCTTCACGGGAGAAGGATATTATTATGCATGAGGCCGGCTTCCTTAGCGTGTATACATACCCGTTCACCCTCGGTCCGGTGGGACCATCGTCTCCCCCAATAGACCCTGTTATCTTTGACTTCTGCGATCGGTACCAAGTGACCTTTGGACAAATACATCCGTTATTCTGGCGCATTGTATACATGATAAGGTATTTCACTAACATGGTCGAGGTAATTCCTTTCACCCTCGATCACCTGATCAGAATGTATATCCCCCGACTTTATCGAGGTGGCCTGATCAAGCTTCAACGCCGAGCTTCGAGGGCCTTTTTTGCATGTACCGATGAAATTAGCGACAGAGGATGGATGAGTCGCTTTGTCCAAATCAGGACCGAGGATCTGATCCCTGTGGAAAGGACTCCATTCCCCGAGAGGTGGAACATGAAACTTAAGTACACATACTAACCAAATGCCTTTTCTCCCGCTGTAATTTGATCACTTTATGAAATGTCTTCTATCACTATCGCAGCCATTGCCGAATATCCTAGATCGGTTAAGAGTCTCTCGGATTGGATCCACTAGCTAGACACGGTATGTCCATATGCCGGGCGCGTGTGGCGCGATCTGTCAGCGGGCCGATGGGAGGCGAAGAATCACAGTAAGCCCTTCCTCTTAGAGTAAATGTATTTTCCGGGGAGGCATCACTGATCACACCCCTTATCCGATGGTTATTATTTTTGTATTTGTGCAGGCCTGGGAGAGGCCTCTGTGATGAGAGAGGCATCACTCGGGGAGGCACATACCTCGAAGTTTGTCAAAGAGAAGAAGAGAATAAAGGGATCACTGTCTAAATCTTTGAAATCGAAGAAAGCCAGAGTAGACAGATCCTTAGTTGACTTGGTGGCCTCGACTCCTAAGGTCTGTGAGGGTCCCCGGACTGGCGTCGGAGAAGGAGTTGATCTTGAGGTGGCACTTGAGGGAAGAGAAAACCTAGCCACCCCGCTTTTTGCTGAGCCGACGACTGTTGAACAGGAAATAACCGGGCCGGATTTTGACTCGGCGGCTGACCGATCTGAAGGCAAGGAGCTTGTCGGGGATAAGTCGGGCAACATTACCGGGTCGGACGTCGGCCAAGATTTTCCCTAAGCAGATGCACACTTGGCTGTGGAGGAGCCTAATCCTGAACATCCTCGAGGTGAATCCCTGATCATACTGCCCCAGGTTATTGATGTGAGCGACTCCTCCCCAGATTTGATCTTTCCATTGGACCGATCGCAAGGTGCCCGAAAAGAGTTTCCTGACAAGGGAAAGTCCATTGAGGATCGAGTCATGTCTGAAGGACCGTGCACTACGGCCGAGAGGGGTCCTGAACCCAAAGCTCCGTCCGTTTTTAGTGAGCTCGATAGGCTATGCGCGCCGGTAACCTTTTTGCAAGCTTCACAAAACGTTTTTTGATCCTCATTGTCCATATCTTATTTCGCCCATGCTTTTAGGCCAAAATGTTTTATGACCAAACCTTAGCCAAGTTCTAGGCCGACTTGGCTTTCTATGAGGGTGAGTGCAGGAAACTTACCTCGGAGGTCAAAGAACTCAGAGGCCATTCTAGTGAATGAGAAGAGGAGCTCCGCGGTCGTTTGGAGGTGACATACAAGGAGAGAGCCTGTCTGGTCAAGCAGGTACCGTAACTTCTTTTTTATTTTATCTCGTGTGTTTACCTTACTGCGGAGTCATGATCTGCATTGGATCATTTCCTGCAGTTTGAAAAGGAAAGTGCCCTGATGCAAGGAGGAAATCCGAACCTGGGGCGCCGAGATTCTTGAATTGAAACGACATGTGAGTGAGATGACCACCGAAATAAGCACTCTCCAGGGGAAGGTGAACTCGGTCGAGCATCATCTTCATGATGCGAGGGCGTAGTGTGATAGATACAAAGACAGCCTTGCCAAATTGACCGCTGCATTATCTGCAGCGAGAGCTGAAGCCAAGCCACTTGTTTCCTCGTACAAGGAGGATGTTGTTGCAGCGAAAGATCATGCTAAGAGGGTGTCCGAAAAGGCGGACTTGCAACTGACCCGAGCGGTGGAACATGCCTGGTTGGAGTCTCGGAGACGGGCTCTCGAGGATGTTCGTACCGGGGGCGTTGATCTGATTGCCGAGATCGAGAGAGTAAAGGCCTTAGAAGAGGAGGCTGCTGCCTTGATTGCTTCCGAAGGTGAATCAAGCGACGAATCGGAGGATGGTAGTGATGGAGCCAAAGTCCCCGAGGAAGGGGTCGCCGGAGTCCCCAAGCCTAACACTAGAATTTCTGAGGGCACGACCTCCTGGGGAAGCCATTGAACACACAGCTCAGGCGGTAGATTAGGATTATGTTTATTTTCTTCCTGAACGGGCGCGAGACATGAGCCTTGTAAAAATACTTTTCAACCCTTCCCTTTATGCGAGTAGTCTTTCATCTCCTACTATCCTCCCGTTTTTGCCTTCGCTTTATTTCATCTGGTTGTGACGCTTAAAGGATCGTTGTGGTCGAAGACCGACTTTTCGGATTCCCATTCTCGAGTCGAGACTCGGGCGGTGTTCTTCTCCAGGCTTTTAAACTTTATCAGCCTTCTGTTTTCGAGTTAGCCCTGAGGCCATTTTTAAGTTGGCGCTACGACCTGCACGCATTTACAAATGTCCTTTCTTCGGGCTCAGTCTTCGAGCCTAGCCTCGGTTCAGGCTTGTCGGTCCTTTACCATTTCGAACTATCCCGGACGCCTTTTGCGCTGTCCTCAAGGCTCTTACGCGACTTTAGTTAACCGTTTGGGATAAGTCCCCGAGCCGGGTCACGGATCGAGCCCATCAACCCCTTAGGTTTTGAATTAGCCCGGAGGCCTTTTACTCTTTTTTAGTACGGTTGTTCCTTCTGCCACTTAATGATTTTACTTTAGGAGCTATCACGCTCGCCCGACTCTTTGACGGCCCCAAAGGACCTCGATTACGAATCGTTATCCGGCGATAGACAGGCGCCTTGGAAGGTTTTTCCCTGCGGCCGGATTATCCCGAGCCTATTGTTTGGAGATGACATGAGAATGATCGAAGCTCTTTTCTTCGAGCCGACATGAAAATGTTCGAGGCTCTTTTCTTTGAGCCGACATGAAAATGTTCTAGGCTATTTTCTTTGAGCCGACATGAAAATGTTCGAAGCTCCTTTCGAGCCGACATGAAAATGTTTGAAGCTCTCGCTTACACTGAAGGTAGCATGATTTTAACCGATTCTTTCCGAAATAATTTTGGAGGATCTGATCTTATAGCGACAATCGGGCATCCCCTAGTCACGTTAGTTTAGCCGTAGCTTATCGACCAGAGTCGTTTGTGTTTGGCCGGGAGCATGATAGGAATAGCAGGTTTGCCTTTTTAGGGTCTTATAAGTTCGAATATATAGCCTTGGCTTTGAAGTCAGGACCGTGCTTTGTTGTTTAGATATGTCCATTTGAGGCCTTGTGGCGTTGGTCATGCCCGTGGGATTTATAATTTTGAATATATCCGAGGTTACCCGCTTGGAATCTTACGGCCTTGGGTCTTGATAATTTAAGCGTCAATGATAGCCGTTTCTTTGAGATTTACAAAGTGTTTTAATGTACTCATTTGAAGGTTTTGATACAAGTATACATGTTTTCGCTGCCGACGGTACGACCCTTTTGTGCGGACATGGTTCATTCGACTGTTTGGCTTGATACACTATTTTCCTACTGGAATTCTTTTTGGCTCGTATTGCTTTGCTAGAGGGGGGACCTCCCGGGACACTACCCTTCAGTATTTTAGGTTGATTGGAGAAAAACCTTGAATACTTGACTGAGCTTTCCTTGGGTAGCACGTAGGTGTTGCCTTATTAAAAACCTTGCCGGTAAAACCCTAATTACGGAAAAAACCTGATCGAAGGAAAAGAGTGCAACGCAAGCTAGCGTATCCCAGGGGTCTTCTGGGAATGACGGGTGTCCCGATGTCTTCCGCCAGGCATCTGTGGAAGTTAGTCCAAAATATATGAATGAGAACGGGAGTGTGGTTTTACCTTATCGGCGACAACGTTTGGGCAGGGGCGTGTTTAATCTATTCGGAGACTGTTCGTCTACCGGGGTGTCGATCCTGCATGGTTGTTTGCCGATTTTTCCGAGGGCTCGGTACGACCCTTCCCAACTTGGGCTTGGTTCAGCCCTGCTTTACTTTTGGACTTTGAATATTCTGGGGTGGCCTATCTTGAGACCGATTCCTCGACTCCGGAATACCAGTGGGCTCCCTGTCATCTATCTGTTAACTTGAGGGCTTTGGTCGTGGCTTTGTCGGCTTGAATTTACCGTGGTAGGCTGGACTCTGACGTCTTGTTTTTACCTTATTGGCTAGTGTTGTGTGCCATGTCTCGATCGCCAAAGGGGACGACATTTTCTCCTATTTTGGAATGATGTGTTATGCCCACAGGATTCTGGAGCGACGTTCCTCTTCGTCTTACCTTTGCATTTTCCGACTGCACTTTCTGACTCCCCTTTTTAAACTTCGGATGTCCGCTCGTCTCTCGGATTCGGACGGATCCTTAGCACGGGGGTCATGAGGCGTGGGAAAGACCTTATGAGTTTGTGGTCTCTAGGCGACCCTGCTTCTTACTGCTCGCCTGATCTGCCGTGCGGGTCGGTCCCCGACGGTATTGAAGTAGGATATGGTCTCACGCTGAGCCGCCGAGTTTGTGTTCCTTCCTATGTTGAGGAATAGTTAGTCGTAAAATAGAGTAAGTTTAGCTTTACATGGCATCATCGGTAGGGGCCTGGCGACATCTGCCTTCTATATCTGGAGAGTACTTTATGAAGAGTCTGCCCTGCTTTCTATGTCGGGATTTGCTCTTCGCGGTGTGATCGCACGACTAGAACCATGTTCGGGCACCTCTGGGCTCTGCTTTCTCGAATCTCTCCCTTGCCTAACTTATCATTCGGGGGGGGGGAACATGCTTCTCCCAGGAGACTTCGGCTCCCGCTCTTCGGCCGCCTCTG
This sequence comes from Nicotiana undulata, assembly GCA_005239495.1. NCBI lineage: Eukaryota > Viridiplantae > Streptophyta > Magnoliopsida > Solanales > Solanaceae > Nicotiana > Nicotiana undulata. The sequence continues at coordinate 11,156 of ML260281.1, read as the reverse complement.
AACCTGCAGTCATAACCTTGCACTCGATTTGGTTGTTAGTTGATCTTACGACCTTAATAAGTTGGCCGATAACGCCGCTCGTAGGCGACCTCGGAACTGTGCCGAGCCTTGATCCCTCAATTGTTCGGGACCACTCAGGGAAACAGAGTCCGTATCCCTAGGGATGTACTCATTTTTGCGAGTGGTTCCTCCTCCGATTTGAGCGAGCTCGGGTTGGTAGCAAGATCTACCCGGATTGGGGATTCTAACGGCTCACTTGAGCTGACAGTTCGACAATGTTCTTCAAGCTTGGCGGGCGAAATGGCCAGCCGGCCCGATAAGTCAGGCCTGGACGATAGACATTGAAATAAGCATATTCCTAAAGTGTGGATACGGCTGTGCGGATAGACGTTGTATGAGAAAGAAGGAGCTTGGGTTTTGGGAAGTACCAGCGTCATATGAGCTTTATCTCCAGGTGTTTAGTAGGTATGGAATTGCGTACCATGTTTCCGAACGAAGGTCTGTCATGACGTTGGCCGAGTTTTTCTTACCTAGCCACATTTTTTGGTCCCGAACAAATTCTGCCTCTACCGTGGATATTCGTTTGGCCACGGGCTTCTTGCGAAACATAGGTCCCGCCGCTGGTTGAGCGGCCGACGTGCGCCGCCTCTTCAGGCTACTCTTCTTTCCTGAGTATGCTATACGACTCGGCGCTCACAAACTCTCTAAGGTATCCTTTGTCAACAAGTCGGTCCACTTCCTCTTTGAGTTGTCTGCAATCTTCTGTCCTATGGACATGCGCTCCGTGGAACCCGCACACTAGATTAGGGTTTCTTCGTGAAGGATCCGATAATATGGGCCTTGGCCATCTGGTGTCCTTGATTCTGCCCATAGCCGCTATTACACCTGCAGCGCCAGTTCCAAAGTTGCATTCAGATTATGAGGGCACTTCCGTCGATTCTAGGTATCCTTTGGTTCTAGGTTTGATCATCAACCTAAAGGGGGTTCGATTTCGGTACACATTTCTATTGGTATGGGGCGCGTGGCTTCTCACGGAATCTCCCCGATTCCTGGCATACGATTGATATTTTTCCTTGTATGATTTCGGCTCTCTTTCCGGGAGACTTGATTCTATCCTCTTTACGAGGCCCTGTAGCGTCTTTATGATAGCGGGGTTAGTTGTCAGCCCATTTTCATCGAACCTTTCCGATAATCGTCGAATCCGAGAAGTCATCCCCGATCCCCTTATGTTTGAGATTTGTTGATGGTTTTGCAGTTGGGTGATAGACGCTTGTTGTGCTTGTATCATTTCGAAGATCATACGGAGGTTAACTCCTTCTTCTCTTTGCACGACAACCCCTCGTGCTTTGTGCCGATCTTCTCGGCGCAGACCCCTGCTAGTGTTGGAACATGTACCATCACGGCGAGCGCTGCTCGAGCCCGTATCCTCAGGGGTTAGTTCCAGTGCACTACTGCGGTCTTGCGGTGGTGTGCTTGCACTTGGGGAGGATATACCGTTCTCCCCAAGGACCTCAGAGCTGTTACCCTCGTACGTATTTGCTGAGTCTGCCATCCGACCTGAAATCAAAGATTCTTGGGCAAGAAAAGGTGTGAAAGGTAACTTGCATTTTTCAGCGATCCAACACTAAAACAATCACTATTATTTTTAGCCCCATGGTGGGCGCCAAACTGTTTACTGGGAAAATGGTAATTACAATTATATTTGACTAAGTGGTTCTAAAAATATGTGCTTTATCTTAGTACCAGTTATTAAGCAGTTGATGTTAAGTGTGTTAGGATATAATAGAGCGAAATCAATGAGAAAACTGAAGAAAAGCAAACCGAGACGCCTGAGTTTGAAGGTTCGATATTGGCCTCGGGGGCCCTTAAGGTCGAGGCTCGGGGCTACCGTCAGGGGACCGATGGAGCTATAACAAAATTTTAGGTTTCGAAAAGTGCTATTTATAACCAATAATGAGCTATAAATGAAGAACAATTATTGAAAAGCAATAAATGTGAGTGAATGAGCTAGTAGAGAGAAATAGAGAATGTTCTTGTGCCTTGTATTTTTATTGTGTCTCCCTTACAAAATGACTAGGGTCCCCTTTATATAGGATGGGGGATCCCAATATAGTACATTGACATTTATTACAAAGATCTTGACTGATTCGGCTAGTTAATGTCTAAGTACAGATTCGTACTTTGTTGCAGAGCTGTCTACATCAATCTTCGTGACGTTTCCTCATGCCAACCCCGAGCTCACACTGCCTCGAAGCCTAACGCGGGGGAGGCTCGAGGTCGTACCTCGGGCCACACTTGGGAATTTATGCAAATAAGCTACCGAATGTCAAAATGAACATAAAATTGGCCATCTCAATTTTAGCCGTACACATACTTGTTTAACTTTAAAATGACAAAGTTAATTCATCGTTCAGACAAGAAACAAGATACATACAAAAAGATTTCATTTCATTTTATTCCTTCTATTTTCAAAAAGTAGATAAGAATTTGCTATGCTGAAAAAGAAATTGCCATTACTTGTGGCTAACTTGTACAACTTGTTTCTAGGGCGCTGATCGCGCAGCACCCGGTCCCGATGATAAAATTTTGTTTCCGGTTTTTTGTTTCTCGGTCGATGTGGCAGTCATTGTTACCGTATCCTCATATCATTCCCCCTAGTGTTCGAATGCGAATTGGAACACTAGAAGTCTTGCATCTTCTAAGATTCCACTATGTGGGTTCCCCTACTTCCATCGGGATTAAAGTTTCTGCACCGTACACAAGGGAAAAGGGAGTTTCTCCTGTACTCGATTTGGCCGTTGTTCGGTATTCCCATTAAAACTCCACGTAATTCCTCGGGCCAATGACCTTTAGCCATTTCCAAATTTTTCCTGAGGTTTTGTATAATCACTTTGTTCGTTGACTCCGCTTGACCGTTTTCGCTCCGATGATAAGGTGAAGATGTGATCCTTTTTATTTTTAAATCTTCGAGGAACTTTGTGACTTTTACACCAATAAATTGTGGCCCATTATCACATGCTATCTCTTTTGGTATTTTGAACCTGCAAATTATATTTTCCTACAAGATATCTACCGCTTCGCGTTCTCTAATCTTTTGATAAGGACATGCTTCCACCCACTTAGAAAAATAGTCAGTCAAAACCAAAAAAAATCTTACCTTTCCGGGATCCAGTGGAAGTTGTCCGACGATATCCATCCCCCATTTCATGAACGACCATGGAGACAGAACTAAATGCAATGGTTCAGCCTGTTGATACACCAGTGGTGCGTAGCATTGACACTTATCACATTTTCGTATGAAGTCTTCGGCATCTTGTTCCATACGGGGCCAATAATATCCTGCCCTTACCAACTTCACCACTAAGGAACCTGTGCCCGAATAGTTTCCGCATATCCCTTCGTGGACTCTCTCATGACATAGTTAGCTTCAGATACCCCTAAGCATCGGGCCAGCGGGCCTTGGAAAGATTTTCTATACAATTGACCCCTCTTGAAGCTATATCGTGCTGCCTTGGCTCTCAGCGCCCAGGATGCTTTCGAGTCTTCGGGCATAATTCTGTGCTCGAGATAATTGATGATTTCATTTCTCCAGTCCCTGGCCAAATTAGTCGCATTTACCTCATAGTAACCATATGTATCCAGGACTGAATTCATTAGTTGTACTACCGTCTCTGACTCCAATCCCTTTATTTTTGTCAATGATCCAAGGTTAGCCAATGCGTCTGCTTTTACGTTATCTTCCTTCGGGATATGAGTAATGGACCACTCCCGAAATCATGCTAACAGAGCCTGGACCTTTACCACATACTCTTGCATGCGCTCCTCTTTGGTTTGAAGACCCGTAGGCCTGATTTACCACCAACTGTGAGTCGCATTTGATTTCGATGACCTCAAAATCAAGTCCCCGAGCCAATTCGAGCCCTGCAATCAAAGCTTCATACTCTGCTTCATTGTTAGTTAAAGAGACCATTCTGATGGCTTTCCTTAGGGTTACCCCCAAGGCGTAATTAAGACTAAACCGAGCTCGGAAGATCCATCCGTAAATAAGGCCCAAACCCCCGATGTCAATTCTGACACCATCACTGCCTCATCGGTTGCCAGAGGCAGTAATCCCGAACTGAAATCGGCCACAAAGTCAGTCAAGACTTGCGACTTAATTGCAGTCCTTGGTTTATATTCTATGTTGAACTCACTCATTTCGACGTCCCATTTGGCCAATCTACCCGAGAGCTCGGGTTTATGGAGGATGTTCCGTAGAGGGAAAGTGGTCACCACGACTATCGGGAGGCATTAGAAGTAGGGCCTCAGCTTCCGAGCGGCGACTACGAGAGCTAAGTCCCGTTTCTCCAAATGTGGGTAGCGAGTTTATTCTCCCGTTATAATTTTACTAACATATTAAATGAGAGATTGCGTAACTTCGTCCTAACGGAATAAAATCGCACTTACTGCAGCTTCCTCGACCGTGAGGTAGACTAGCAATGTTTCACCTTCTTTTGGTTTTGAGCAATGGAGGGTTTGACAAATACTTCTTCAAATCCCTAAAAGCCTTCTGGTACTCCAGAATCCATTCGAAATTATTTTTGTTTTTGAGCAGTGCGAAGAAATGATGATATTTTTCTGATGACCAGGAAATGAACCTGCTCACAGCTGCCAATCTCCCCGTGAGCCTTTGGACTTCCTTCACGTTTGACACTTGGTCTAGGATGTCTTCTACGACCTTGATCTTATCGGGGTTTACCTTAATTCCCCTTTGCGATACCAAAAATCCAGGAAACTTACCAGAGCTGACCCTGAACACGCATTTTTCGGGATTAAGTTTCATATTATGCTTCCTTAGGATGTCAAAGTTTTCTTGCATATGTTTAAGGTGATAACCTCCATTCAAATACTTAACGAGCATATCGTCTATATAAACTTCCATTGTTTTTCATATTTGATTTTCAAACATCTTGTTCACGGCCGTTGATATGTGGCTCCGACGTTTTTCAATCCGAAGGGCATCACATTATAGAAATATGTACCGAAATTCATTATAAACGAAGTCTTTTCCTAATTCTCCGGGTTCATCTTAATTTGGTTGTACCCGGAGTAATCATCGAGGAAACTCATTAACTCGTGCCCGTCCGTGGCATCAATCATTTGATCAATGTTTGGTAGTGGGAACGATTCTTTCGGGAACGCCTTCTTAAGATCTTTATAATCTACACACATGCAAAATTTATTGTTCTTCTTAGGAACTACTACTACATTGGCTAGCCAGTCTGGATATTTCACCTCTCTGATCGAACTAATATTAAGTAAGCAGGTTGCCTCTTCTTTGATGGATTTATTCTTGGCTTCGGCAATAAGGCGTTTCTTTTGTTTTACCGGAGGTATGTTGGGATCAAAACATAACGTGTGTACAACTACCTTCGTCGGGATACCTGTCATATCCTCATGCACCCAAGAAAAATAATCGGTGTTAGATTTAAGGAATTTAATAAAGTCGTACCTGAGCTCCGGGGGCAGTCCTGTCCCCAAAATTTCCTTTCTAGGAATTCTTCTAATAATGCAACTTGCTCAAGCTCTTCCGTTGTGGATTCGTTGCATCCGTCTCTTCTGCAACCTAGAAATATCACGGTACCTGATAATATTCCGACGTTTCTGCCCCCGAGCTAACTTCATCTGGTTTGGGAGCAGGTGTCGGTTCCTGTAATTTCTATGCGGCGTGTTCCTTTACTTTGCTACTAGACACTGAAATTTCATTCATCTCCCTTTTTGCCGGTTGGTCACCCCTTATTTGCTTAATTCCTTTGGGTGTTGGAAATTTAAGCAATTGATGATACGTTGATGGTACAACTTTCATCTTGTGCAACCATGGACTTCCCAGAATGATGTTATATCCCATTTCACCATCTACCACTTAGACAGAGTTGTTTTCATTACTCCTTCGACGCTTAAGAGTAATAAAATTTCTCCTCGCACGCTTATGAGGTTGAATCTGGTGAGAAGCTTTGTGGCCGGAATAATGCTTCTGATGAGTTTAGCTTGATCCAATACTCTCCATTGTATGATATTAGCCGAACTTCCTATCCATTAGAACACGTTTAATCTTAAAATCTAGCACATTTAAAGAAATTACCAGTGCATCTTTGTGTGGTAGCAACAATCCGTCTACGTCCCCCTCTGTAAAAGTGATATCGTCTTCCCGGAGCCTTTCGCTATGGATTATTGATATTTTCGTCTTCTTTGCTGCCGAAAAAGTGACCTTATTAATCTCGTTCCCTCCGAAGATCATGTTGATCGTTTGGCGCGGGGGATCTTCTCCTACTTTCGAGGGTTCCGCATTGTCCCGGTTACGACCATAATTGTTCTTAGCTCGATTACTCAAGAATTCTATGAGGTGACCATTCTTCAATAATGTTGCCTCTTCTTCCCTGAGGTGTCAGCAATCCCTTATTTCGTTCCCATTCATCCCATGGTATTCATACCATAAGTTGGGATCCCTCTGGCTGGGATCAGATCTCATTGGTTTCGAGAACCGTGCTTCTTTGATGTTTCTCATGGCTGACACCAACTCCAATATACTGTCATTGAAGTTGTATTCTGTTAATTTAGGGTAAGAAGGATCTCGTGACCCTGACGCTTCTTTATCCTGCAATGATCTATTGTTCTGACCACGGTCATTCCTTCTGACAACGACAAATCTGTCCGCTGTCCAGAAGCCTCTATCGCAGCCTTCAGTCCATTCGTAGGGCAAAAATCAGCCTCTCAATGTCCGCCTGTCCATGTCGTAATCGTCTTATGATTTTTCTCTGTTCTTCTCCCATTCTTTGGTCAATGGAAAGCCAACCTGATCATCTTTGATCCTTATCTTTGACTCGTACCGGTTGTGGACATCCGCCCGAGTCGTTGCTTGAAACTCAAGGAGGCTTTCCTTCAGTTTCCGGGAAGCGTCTGAACTTCTCGAATTCCATCCCTTGGTCAATGGTTCAGCCGCCCATTCATTCGAGACAACGGCTGCTTCAACTCTGTCATAACCTTATCTTGTCGCGTGAGGTGGCCTAGAATGATTTCCTGTTGCTCTTGCATGACCCTTACCGCGTCAACAACATGTTCCTCATCAGCATCATCGGGAGTTGTCTTCCAAACATTTCGAGGATATTTCCTGTCATGCACCGGTGTGACGTCATTCCCCTCATTGTGGGTGTCACTGATAAAGGCCACGAAATGAGGCTGATCCCCTCGAATCTCGGGGTTATGCGTGTTGTTAACAGTGTTATCCGCCATTTCTTATGATTTTTTCTAAGACAAAATAATCAAAACACGTTAGTAAAAAAAGCAAGGTTCAATTTAATTACACGGTTGTCTTGGCCCCACGGTGTGTGCCAAACTGTTTACCCGTAAAACAGTACTGTTGAAGTTATCCGTGATTTCTAGACAAGTGAATTAATTTGACCCTGAGATAATAAAATAATTGAAAACTATGCAATACTTAGCCTTAAGATGTAGATGAAATAGCAGAAGCAACAATTCTGGGAACAGGGTTTTCGGGCACAACAACAACGAAATCAAAAAGCAAGAAGATAAGATTGTATTAAAGCTTTGAATAGAATGTAGCATAAGTTTTGCAGAAAATTCGTGTCCTTTACAATGGTAACTGAGCTCACTATATATAGCTACTTCCAGGAAATGAGGTCCTAAGATCGTGCCCCTCTTTAATGTCAATTATGAGGATCATCAATGAAGATGTAACGATGAACATAAATGCCAAATTCCCTGTAACGGGCAATCACCCTTAATGCCACAAAATATTCTCTATTAAATGCTACCAGCCGAAGAGTATTTATCACATCTTTGGTTACAAACGGAACAATTGCCTTCAGTCTTGGTCGTTCCATTGTCTTGGGTTCCACGTGTCCCTCTTTTGGACGCCCACGTGTCATAGCATATTTAACCCTATACAATAGCCATATGTGTTTGAAAGTTTTGTTTAGGGGGAGAACTTTTCGGGACAAGTATTAGTGTGCCATATGTGTTTGCCTCTTTGTGAAATTTCTCTCTCGATATTTTGTACTCTCCTTTATATTGTGGATTGCTCATCTCTGTCGTGGACGTAAGTCAATTGACCGAACTATTAAATGTTTGTGTCTTTTTTTGTATATTTCTCTTTTATTGTCTGATTTATCGTTGTTCAAGGATTATTTTGCTAGCTTCCGCATGACACCCAATTATTTCGATCCTAACAAATATGTTGGGTCCGAATGTTTTACATATGAGATTCAAGCATAATGTGCTGGAATTTCATAACGTGCCGAAATTTCGAAATAATTTGCTTGAAGTTTATACGCAAAATCTCCATAATCCAATATAGTATGCTAAAACTTTTTGTGTTTCAGCTAAAATATTTTTGTCCAAATTTTATCTAGGTATAAAATAATAATTAATTTTTAATAACTTCACAAACAATAACTATTTTTCAATTGCCAAGAAAAAGGGGCTAAGCCATGCGATATAGCAAAAAAGAAAATGGTGGTCATTAATTTCTTGTTTCTGAATTGTCAAATCATTTCAAGGTCCATTCAACATCACTGAATCATTGCAGTGATCTATTCACACAGATCTGGTATCTTACATATAAACTTTGTGGTGACGATGACTTGAACAACTGACAGAGTAGAAACTGTATTCTGGAAAGCCATCATAGTCCTACATTGTTCTTATCCTAAGGAGCAGATACATAATTTGAGTACGTACTTCTTTTGACAAAAAAAATACAGTAAACATTTACGAGTATAATTGTATTACGGTATATTTAGAACTAAAAAAGGTTATAAAAACGTAAACTTGATTCTGAATAATTCAAAAAATAAATGCCTGCATATTATCTTGAAAATTAAAAAGGTCCAGCACCACTCTTTTTGAATGGAACTAGCTAGAGCTAAACCGCGGCAGGTGAAGGGGGAGAGACATAGACTTGGGAACTCAAAATCAATCTAGCTTGTTTCTGCATATTAATTACGTACTACTTTTCTTTCTTTTTCGCTTTTCTATCTCTCATTCTCAATTATCATAATCATACACACAAAACACAGACAATAAAAAAAAGTTGAAAGCTACAAGCACACCTCTTGTCCCTTTCTTGGCCACTCGTACTTATGGGTCTTTGACTTAATTACTTGTTTAATTATTTTGAAGCATTTCTTTAAACACTTATAGTAAGGTAGGAGAGACGATGGAACAATTCCTTCTTTACCTACTACTCCTTTAATACTCATTCATTCTTCTAAAGATAAAAGAATAAATAAATGTTTATCCATACTCTTATGAGGAGCTGGGAACCAAAATAATGTTATTTTGGACTGGAAGAACAAAAATAAGGGTATAAAAAAAAAAAACCGAAGTATATATAGCGCCCAGTACTTGGACGCTATATGTAAAAAGCTGCAACGCTCAGGTATAGCGCCCAAATACCCGGCGCTATACACTTAATTTTAAAATACCCCATCCTCTTCAAGACGACCCACTCGTCTTTTTCCCCATTTTTTTATCTTCTCCCCTCTGGTTGGTCCCCCACCCCGCTGCCCCAGTATTTTAAAATTTTTTTTTGTTTTGAGTCCCCCCGTTACAGAAAAGGTAAAGAAAGTAGGTCCCACGTTGGAGTAGAACTTCGTATTATTGTGGATTTACACTTCCGGAGTCAAAATTTCAATCGATTTGCTTTCTGAAAACTCTAAATCGAGGTATTTCGATTTATTTTATGTTTAAACTTTTATAATAATGCATATTATTTGATTTGTATGTGTTCTATTTCGGTTTGTGTTTTTTTATTGCGAAACTAGTATGTTAAATTTATTCGTCTTTGCGAAATTAGTATGTTTTCATGCCGTTTTGTGTTTTATTTGCAAATTATTATTTTTTTGTTTATGTTTAGTTTAGATTATTTTTAGCGTAGTAAAATGTACACCCTTGTAGCGTAGTAAGATTTAGAGCCTTGTAGCGTAATAATGTGTAGTATTTTAGCGCAGAATTCCTTTAGTTTAAGTATCTTATACTAGTAGTTGAAAATACAAAATTTGTACAATTAAGTTAATAATTATGCAACACATTTTAAAAATATTGAATTTGACATAAATAATTACTGGGCCTCAAAATATCGAGCCCGGAACCCATAAGTATATATATATATAATTTTTACAATCAAGTTATTAAAAAAATATGAATTTAAATTATAAAACAAACACATAATTATTAATGATAATTTGGTGCTACTAAGACTCAAATATCGAGCCTGGAACCCATAAGTATATATATATATAATTTTTACAATCAAGTTATTAAAAAAATATGAATTTAAATTATAAAACAAACACATAATTATTAATGATAATTTGGTGCTACTAAGACTCAAATATCGAGCCTGGAACCCATAGGTATAAATATTGTATAACTCTAAAAATTGTGTATCTCAAAAAATTAATATTTGACACAAATAATTATTAATGTTAGTTTGGTGCCACTGGGCCTCAAAATATCGAGCC
>MDKH01086060.1:0-20220 GCA_005239495.1 Nicotiana undulata | reverse complement strand
CGTTCGCGTAGAGTAAAATCCCAGGCCACAATAATTACCCTTCGCGTTCGCGAGCCCTTTGCCACGTTCGCGAAGGGTATTACACCAGACACCAGCAAATCCTCAAAAACACCAGATTTTTCCAACTTTTCACACCCCGTTAGCTACCCGAAACTCACCCGAGCCCTCGGTTCTCAAAACCAAAAACACACACGACTCTCAAAACATCCTACGAACTTATTCAAGCTTTTAATTCACCAAAATAGCATCAAAATCAATGAATTAAACCTCAAAACTCATAGAAATTCCTTAAAACCTCATAAAGCTTAATTATTCCGATTTTGATCCGAAACACGTCATTTCAAGTCTTTTTTACACCAAATTTCAAAGATAGATCACATGAAAAATATTAAACTTTTTCCGGGTTCTAGAATCATAATACGGGCCCGGTAACACGGTTTTCACATCAATTATCATTTTCAAAAACCTTTATTATTTTTAGAAAACAATTTTCTTTAAAAATTCATTTCTCGGACTTGGGACCTCGGAATTCGATTCCTGGCATACGTCCGAGTCCCATATTTTCCTACAGAGCCTCTGGAACCGTCAAATCACGGGTCCGGGTCTGTTTACCAAAAATGTTGACCAAAGTCAACTTTGATCAATTAATTATTAGAAATTTCATTTTTCATCAAGTTTTCACATAAAAGCTTCCCAGCTACCTGCCCGGGCTGTGCACACATATCGAGGTGAGATTAACGGAGGCTTTCGGGGCCTCGGAACACCGTCATAATCAAATTTACATAGGATGACCTTTTGGGTCATCACCGATAATAGGGTGTTTAACATTATAAAGATATTATGGTATGAGTTATTTTAGTAGTATGACAGTCGTGTGTTATGTTTTGAAGTCAAACGAGTGTTGGAACAAAAGTCAAAAAAGGTCATCACTAGGTACATTCATAAATGTGTTGAAAATTAGGTTAAATATATCTGAGCATTTCTCCCAATGTACTTAGATTTACGGGATGATCTACCTACAAAATTGAAGATCTACGAGTTTAGTTTTCAATGGATTAAACCGTTCATTGGTAAGACATTAGAGAAGAGAGATATTCACATTTTTGCGAGACTGCGCAGGCTGGTAGGTGACAAGTAGGTGCATCACTTACTTGCCAAAAGGAGAGGCCTCAATTAAGTCGTCAAAGAGGGGAATCTTAAGGGATAATTAACTCATTTATTTCACTCATATTTCAGACCATAAAAATCATACTGAACACCTATAAATCCTCCCCAACAATCCCACACAAACCCTAGGTTATTTCGGGTGTTAGGATGTGATTCGTGTGCCGAAAACCTCGGACAACTTGCTAAATTCTCTTTCTCCTTATTGTAGCTACGTTTGGGGACTGATATTTGATGAATAAGGACTAGGTTTCATGATTTCTACTCAGTCCAAGGTAAATTTATGCTTCTTCTTCCATTATCTATGCTTATACGAGTTGTAACTCAATCGTAAAGACTAGACCTAGCGAGTTTCGAAATAGTTGTATGTTGTTTGTTGTTGCGTCATTTTTGGCTGGTTGTAAACTTATTTTTAAGTTGAATTCATGGATGTTTTATTGTATGAGAGGCTTAATTATGTATTGTTGGTTGTGTTTCTCAATTTTAAAGAAAAGACAAGTCGAAACGTGTTGTAGTAAACTGAAAAATACATTTTGAGTTGCTGAACTTGTGAGAATGTTTTGTGGGATGTTTCATGTTGCTTTCGGGTTGCCTCTTTTGCTACTGTTTTTATGGAGTTTGGGAGGAGAAAGGGTGTGGATAAACACCACATAATGTCAGGGTGGTTGGATTTTCCTTCGTCATTACATTTTTAAGGTTATTTTACACTACTTTGGTTGTCGTTTTATGTATGAAAAGATTAGGGTCTGTGGGCTATTATGTGGTAAGTTGTCACGGATATAAGGTTGGAAAACACATGTTGTTAATGTTTTGTTCTTGGTGTAGTTGGTATATGGTATTGGAGGAGGGCCTTGTTACAGGGGCGATGCTGCCCAAATTTACGTAAACGAGGTAGTAGTTTAAGTTGCAGACTTAGCCTTTACTCAGCACTGATTTTGAATCTCCTTATGTTGTGGTAGATTGAGTTAAGTTGTTTGAAGAATTTCTTGGAAGGTATTAAGGACTCAACAAAGTTAAGGTATGTGAAGGCTAAACCTTTCTTTCATTTTGGCATGATCAAGCAACTATATATGTTTGATAACGAGATATAAAGAGAAGTTCATATTCCTCATTTTATGTAGATTTTCCTTTTCTCATAAGTTATAGAATTCTCCCTTATCGGGACTTCATATTCAGTTTAGTTTTGTCTTATATTAGCCAAGAGAGCAGAGAGTCTATATATATATACGGTATTACAATATTTTCACCACCATCGGGCTATAATCGATGGGCAGGACCCTATTGGGCAACCTCTGATCAGATGGTGAGTTATATACCGAGCCTACTGTGGTCTAGCGCCTATGAGAGAGACCAGAATGGCCTAGATACGGAGCCTAGTATGGCCGACCGCTTATGAGTGAGCCTACCATGGCAAAGCAGTTACACATACCGAGCCTTATAAGGCCGAACAACTGTTTTACTTACTATATTGAGAGAGTTGAGTCAGTATCAGCAGGTAAGCATTTCTTCAAATTATCTTTGACTCCCAGTTACTTTCAGTTATTATATTATTAGTTCAGTCTTAGCTTTCAGCTATTCTGTTGCCTTACATACTCGGTACATTATTTCGTACTAACTTCTCTTTTGCAGGGGACACCGCATTTCGTGCCTGCATGTCCTCATTGACTGTTGGGATGACCTTCCCAGCAGACAGAGTCAAACATTAGCTTGGTTGGTAAGCTCCGTCTAGACCTTGGAGTCCATTTTATGTATGCAAGTTTGATGGGTAGGTCGAGGCCCTATCCTGACCATGGTACAGTTCAGTTATCTCTAGAGGCTTGTAGACGAGTCCTATATATTTTGTACAGCGGTAGATGTTCATGGCGTCTTCGTCGGCCTGCATAATTATTATATCAGCTTTTGGGTATGTTTACCCCTCATATGAGAAATACGTTATTTTTAGATGATTCAGAATATGGCCTCATCGGCCTAAGTTGAGGGTTACCCCTCCAAAGTTCAAAGTTACAGAGTGGTACGCTCGTGCTGAGTATGGCATCGGGTGCTGGCCATGCCTCTTCAGGTTTAGGGCATGACAGGTTGTACGCCACAACGGTATCATGTATGGATCGGGCTACGATCGGTTCCAAGCTTGCACTACTATTGAGTTGCGAGGATGGTCGATGTAGTTTTACCCAACAAGGTCGGGATCGATTTTCACAGAGAGTTAATTGATTTGGAATTAGGTATTTATATAAATCTAGATGTGTGTTTTGTTCCTAATTGCACTTCCACACATATTTGTTATGATTCTACTTCTAATTCTTTTCTATTGTAGGCAAAGATTAAACCTAAGTACAATATTTTTTATGTTGGTTTTCAAGTGTTTAAAAGGACTAGAGTTGTGACTTCCATCTAGGTGGATATCTAACGGGTGGCAAGAATCTAGAGCAAACTTGATTAATTTGGGGTCGTAATATAACTATCACTCTCGAGTACTCACTCTATACCTCTCGGTAGTTTGAGTGATTTTGCCCAATTTGGCTTTCTCAAGTCCAAATGGGTATTCATGCAATCCAAGTGATATTAGCTCAAGTCCGGTATTACTATCTCTAGGTTTAACCCTTTAATTGGGGCTATTAATTTCTTGAGTTCACCCCAATTCCTTGTTAGCCTAGTTTTCCTAGACTTAGTCCCTCTTTCTCAAGAAGAGACTAGGTCATAAAGGCATGAATCAGTGTTTGCAATCACTAATTCCACAATTCTAGCAAGCACTAGGCTAAATATCCTAAACTTATAAACATTCAAGCCCTAAAATTCAATACCCATTAAATACACACACTAGGGTTGGGTCACAACCCTAGATATGGGTCTAGCTACTCATAGAAATAGCAGAAATCAAAGATGAAAAGGAGATAAAATGCATAATACTAGATTAAAAGATGAAAATTTAATGTTATGAGGTAAATCTTGTACAAAATTTCCCAAAAGGGAAGTTCTAGCCGTCTCACGTGCTAGGCAAAAACATAACATAACCTAAAAATGATGAAAAATTATATTTATACTAAGCTAGAATTCCTGGACAAAAATACCCTTGCGGAGGTTCCGCGGTCGCGTAATTCTGACTGCTGACGCACTCTTCATTTCGCGGCTGTGTTATTCTATTTGCGGTCCGTGTGATTCACTTCTGGATCTTGGTTGAGCATAGATTCACGGACTGCATAATTTCTGTCACGGTCGCGTACGATACTTCCGCGGCCGCGTAATTCTAATGCGGCCACACTCTCATTTTTGCTTGAATCGCAAACTCTCTGAACCTCAGCAACCGCGGTCCGCGTAATTCCAATCGCGGCCGTGCAGGTATTTTCGCGGCCGCACTTTTCTGACGCGGTCTGTGCTCATGTTTTAGCACAAAAATCCATCTCTCTGAATTTTCCTTTCACGGACCGCGAAATAGTGTTCGCGGCCGCACAATATTTGTGCGGTCCGCGGTTCACATCTCTTGGCCCAGTCTTGGTTTTTGTTCAAGTTTTGACTCCTTTATGAGGTTATTATGACTTGTTTGGCTCATGTTGAAATTTCCCTGCAAGCAAGCATATTACATTAGTTTCGAGGAGTACCTTCACGCGTTTTTGGCCCTCAACATAAGTAAAAGAGGGCAAATAAGGTTCCCCAAACTTAAGTTTTTGCTTGTCCTCAAGCAAATAAGGTAATTCCCACCTCCACAAGAAAAAGGAAAGGATATTCCAGCTGGCCTAATGTTGATACCCAATTTTTCCTCAAATTATTTTCAAACTTGCATATAAGCTTTCAAAATCACTATTTAAATTATAAGCATTTTTTTTTCCTATTTTTCCTATTTTATTAAATTATTCGCATGTTTATTCAATATTTCATATTTAAATAATTATTCATAAACTATGCTATAAATAATGTCAAAATGTTTCCAGCTCAATATATCGTTTATAATCATTTTTCTAACTGTTAAAATTCAATTATTTCACAAATTAGCCAATTGGGTGCCATTTAATTTCAATTGCAACAATTTTACGATCATAGCCCAATTGAACATTTTGTACTATTTTTATTCAAAGCTAATATATTCTTTGCACTTAATATTAGTTAATTACTGTGATTTTACCTATTTTACTCAATTTTTCTTTATACAATTGTTAGCTATTTTTTATTAATTAATTATCTTTTTATGGGTATTTAACTAGTAGCCATTTTTATTTTCAAATTTAGCCACATTTAAACCCCAAAATACCCAACCCATCAGCCCAAACCAAACTACCCAGCCCAGACCCTAAATTAACCCGGCCCAGTCCTAAATCAATATGAGCCGTTGATCAAATTAGATCAACGACCCAGATTACACTTACCTAATTTAACTCTACCTAACACCCCCCTCCCCGTCTCATTTCGAGACTCTCCACTCTCTCTCTTTGTCTCTACTTCTCCCCTTCTCTCTAGAACCTTCTAGTTCTTTGTCTTCTCCGATGGATCTTAGCTTTCCTCCGGCCACCTCCAGCCTCTCCCCTTTCGACCACCAGCCACCCTGACGCCTCCTTGCTCCGACTTACTTTACCTATGAGACCGCCATGGGTCTCTATCATACCCAACGACTATGGGAGCTTTGCCTGGGTTGAGTCCGGTCTTTCTCCGATGGGTTTTAACACTGCCATGCCTTCCTCACCACCATTCATGAGTTTCATGGCAGGTTCTCCTGTTCTTACTCTGGTTCTTACGAAACCCTAATTTTTGACTTGAACCTCTTGAATATCTTCTATCCTTAACGATTTTAAACTTGTTTCTTTATGTTTTACGCTATTCTTGACTAGATCTTTAAGATTCATCAAGTTTAAAATTTCTCTGAATATTTATTTTTGTTAGGGTTTTCTCTAAGTCTTTTCTATACTGGTTCGAACTGATTTCAACTTGTATGTCTGAGTTTCTCTCTTGTATGATTACTGATTCCATGCTCTTACTGTTTTTAGCCTGTTTTATGATGTAACCCCTAATTCCCTTAGACTTCTATGTTCGTATCTTTGTGCTGTTTTGACTGCTTGACTCTTGCTGAGTTTTCTATGACTATATTGCAACGAGCCAGCCATTTTTAAGTCTCTTTACCTACTTGCTGCATATATGTGTCTATCTCTAGCCTCTTACTGCCAATATTGCCAGGCCTGTAGGTTGCTACTACTGTTTTCCTTCTCTATTTATATGTTCAATAATTATCTCCTAATCGATGTTGATTCCCCTATTGTTAACGAGTACTATATGTTTGTTTGGATTTATTGACTGCCATGAGTCTCCCCTTGATTGGAATCTCTGAATCCGGCCCTAATTGTTTACTTGATTGCCTAAATCTTTTCCTTAAATCAATTCTTGACTGATTCCTTTTACTTTGCCTATGAGTTTTACTGTTTGAATTCCAATCCCTTAATTTAAGGTAGTGATTTATCTTGATTCTTCAGTTAATTGATTTTGAGATTCTTTGTTACTTAACAGACCTTGATTGTTTCCTTATTTAAGTCTTGTGCTGACTTTATTTACCTTATAGGGCTATGTGTTTTACCATTATGAGTTTGAATCCCTTGACTTAAGGGAACCGGATATTTTCTTACACTGATTTGATTCTGTCCTCTTTTTACCATTGTCTTTTACTACCTATTTGCAACTATAAATATTCTGTGTCTTTCAATGACACACAGACACAGACAGACTTGTGTTCAAACTTATTCTCTTTTATCAATACTGCTCTAAGCTCTCTTGTGCTTTCTCTCTTTCTTTCTTTACTCTGCTACTACTCTCTCTGCTCTTGTCTCTTAGTAGTTGGCTGTAAGCCGAGGCTACTATTGTGTTATCACTTGCTCTTACGCTCTGCTGTGCTCTTCTATCATCTGGTATGTTCTAATTAATTTTCCAAAGCTCCAAACCAATATGTTTATTTATATTTCAGTTTGTCATATTCTTAATTGTCTTCTACCTATGTTTCTACAGTTCAACATGTAATTAGCTCCTTGTTTGCTTATTGATACTTGCCATGTTTACCTCTTTACATGTCTATGAGTGAAGTCATTACTTGTTCAACATGTAATTAACTCCCTGAACCTTTTACATGTTATTGCTTATCCTACTTATGACTTATATGCTTATGACTATTGTTTGCTCCTAATTTTACTTGTTATAACTGTCTCCTGCTACTGTCTACTACCATGTCTACACTCAGCCATTTCTTGGTTCACTGAACCTCTTTGATTTTTTGTACTCATGCTTGAGTGAGTTTTCATAATGCCTCTGTATCTCTTGGTGTTATTATGTGATCCATTTCCCTTTTGTCCCATTATCCTTGTGTGCAATCCTGTATTGCTGAACTGTTGATTAATGTTCTATCTATTTTAAGTTAATCTTTCAAAAACTAACTCTCCAGTTTTAAAAACTCTTTTCTTAAACTATGAACTTTCCTCTCTTCCCTGCACATTACACTAGTCCTAGAAAATTAGGTCCTACCCCCTTCGTGTGAGCATTGCCTTGAGTAACCCTGAGTACTCATGGAACTTTGACACACAAGGCTGGTAATTCCACACAGCACTTTGTTAAAATCTTGGTAATTTTCCTGGGTGCTGGTATTGGCCAGGGATCCATTGGACCCTTTGGGAGCTTTGCCGCACCCAGGCCATTAAGGCTGTGGAACTCGAAAGGAGTGAGGCTGGGAGATTGGGCCTGGTTGAAGGCTCCCTATAGAATAACTTCTTATTTTCCTTTTCATCAATGTAATTTATTATTCAGGTCTGTAATAACTTGTAAACGAGTATTTGGGGCTGGATAGTGAATTTGGGAGGGGTTATGCATGCTTAGCTTAGGTGATGGGTAGAAAACATGCCTATAGGACTTTATTTGTGCATTAGATAATTTGTATAGGACATGCATCTCACATAGTAGAAATTCCATTTTAGGTCTTTCACTTTCAGCATGTTATCATCCCCATTCCATAATCCTGATCAATTAATAACAAGCATAATAAATTGTCATGAGGTCATTACTGCATTTCCATCTTAGAAACCATGTGTTAGGAATTTATATGTGCATTAGATATCCTGTTGTTTATGATCTTATACTTGTTTGAATCGCAAAACGTCAAAACGCCTAATTAGCATGCTTAATCTAATAAAATATGGTCAACCTACTTGAAACATTTTCTGCAAATATATTCTTTAAAATCAGAATAAAAAACATGCATGTTCACCCTTTAAGATAGCTAGGCAATGTATACGACGCCTAGGCAAACTTCAGGCCTAATGCGTATTAAAATCAAATCAATTATGTTCTACTAGTTTAATCAGCCTCTTTTAACCTTTTTGAACTATGCTGCCCCCATTCTTGATTTTGCCTCTCTGAAGGTCACCCTACTTCTTATTAAAACTCCTCTATCTATTTTTTTAACAAATCTTGAAGTCGTGCACTTGCTAACCCTTAAGATTTTCTGGTTTTGCACTATTATGTTTTTAAATTGCTGTGTTGCAAAACTACTTCACTCCGCTCTAATCGTGCTATTCTGAGTCCTCGCTCTGTCAACCTGCTATTTTTTTTAATACAATTTTACCACTCTTTCACTATAATTCTCCTTTTAACTACTACTCTCGGTTAAGCTATGGCATTTTAGTCACTTCTCATTTAAAATCACTATATCACTGCAAAACACGCTTTAATGATTTTCGTCTGTATTTTTTCTGGAAATTTTAAATCCCTGTATTTTTTTTAAATCTTACCGTTGTCTATAAACAATTATATTTCTGAAAATCAACCCTTTTCTGAATTACTCATTCTAAGTTAAATTGTCTACTCCATCATTAAGTTTTCCAAGTTAGACTCCTCTTATAACTCACTGTTTTACCCAAAAAACTCTTTTTTAAAAACTCCATCTCTGAGACTCTAAGTGTGTTTGAGACGTGCCAATTGTATGTTTATCTGTTGAGGGATTTATGAGCCTTTATTTGCCCCTCTATGTGTCCCTTTATATGTGAGGTCCTACTTGTTATGCATGTCGCCTAGTATTTTATCCTTTAAACCTAGGGGTCTAGCCTAGTACTCACCTTGTAGGATTAGTAGTGCTAAATACCCTCCGGGACTTATAGAATGGGACGGGTAATGGCACGCAATAAGCATTCGTAACCAACACACGCATTTTAAATAGCGTTTACGGGGTGGGAAGGGTAGAATACGGATATGATGATCAGTGCGCTAATACCACGTGTAGCCGCCTCTTCGAGATGTGACATACCGGGTATTGCATTGACGTGATCCGTATTACTTTAAACCTAGGACAGTTTCTTTTCAAATGTTTATTTTTATGCTTTCTCCAAAACCTTTAAAAGATTTTCATACTTGTTTGAAATCCCCTCTTATATGAACCTTACTTGTTACTTGTCCACAATCCAAATTCACAAAACTAATTGGCTGGGACCTACAATTTTGGATCTTGAGGGGTGCCTAACACCTTCCCCTTGGGATAATTTCAAGCCCTTACCCAATCTCTGGTAACGCAAACTAGTTCATGAGTTATTAACTCTAGGTTCCCTAACGCACCATAAAAATCGTTAGGTGGAGACTCTTCCTTAAACCCTTTCTTTTAAGGAGTTGTCCAAAATGTCATAAACCCGATCTTTCCGCACCTAACCCGTGCGATAAAAAAAAGGGGGCGCAACAACATGGCGACTCTGATGGGGATTCCCTTGGCTTATACCATTACAATTTGCTCTGTGAATTTGGACCTTTTATTTTCATTTAAATGCTTGCACATTTTCCCTATTCCCCGTTATATGCTGTTAACTGTTTACTTTTACAAGTATTTATTTCACCTAAACGTAACTGACATATCTTCATGTTTTCTTTGTAACCGCTTTCCATTATAACTGTTGTATTTTTTTTTCTTTACCGCTTTCCTCAATGTGAAAATACATGCCTATCTGTTTTAATGCTTATTATTGCATATCATGCTTCGCATTCATATTCCACTCGTGCCAAACAAAATCCTATAGCAACGCTTACAATGAGTGATTGCGCTATTCCAATATTATCACCCCCTAAATTCGGAAAGGCGTATTTGCGGTAAAACTAGTCGATCAGCGGTGCAGTCGACAGTTCCGTGCCTTCCCCCTTGAGTTGTCCGCTCAAGGGTACCAGTCTAAAACCCCAATAGAAACCTTACTCTATTGTATGTTGCATGCATCATGGTCAAACCTAGCCGGGTTAACGTGTCGTCCGCACAATGGCCTTTAAGATAGCCTTGTCCAAAGTCCATTGGGTTTCCCTGGAACCCAAAAGGACGCATTCACGTTCTGTGCATATATTTGGAGAACTTAAATGCTCATGCTAATTATTGATGTTAAATAGTCGAGTCTGGTGGGGGTAAGGGCCTAACCTTTTTACTTTGCAGAGATGAGGCACGAGGTCCCCAGATTCGGCATGGTCACCAACATCCACCCAAAACTTCTGAATTGGTGGGAAGACTTGCACTCAAGCGACAAAACAGCAGTCAGAAAATACCTGGGCAACTTGCCCTCTCTCTTGGACATCCAACCTATTAACATGGTGATAGAGGCTGCCACCTTATTCTAGGACTGTGATCGGTCGGTTTTTCGATTTGGGAACAATGAGATGACACCGCTGCTAGAGGAGATAGGGGGTTTAGCTGGTTTGCCTTGGGAGTCTCAAGGGTTATTGATGCCTGAAAATCGAACAGGTTTGGGTTTTCTCAAGATGATGGGACTCAAGAAGAATTCGGATTTAGTCTGCTTGGAAGACTCGTACATCCCTTTTGACTACTTGTACGAGAGATATGTCCATAGTCAGTCTTACCGCACATACCAGGAAGAGTTCTCCCTCACCTCTCTAGGACACATTCACCGCCGGGTATTCGTCTTCATATTCTGCTTTTTGGGATTGATGGTCTTCCCGACAAAGAAGGGGAGAATTCACACCACATTGGCTATGGTTACCAAGACTTTGATGGAAGGGATCGACGGACATGATTTAAACATTGTACCTATGATCGTTGTCGACATATACCGAGCTTTTGAGAATTGTCAACGAGGAGCGAAACATTTTGAGGGTTGCAACCTGCTACTCCAGCTTTGGCTCACCGAGCATCTGCAAAGGGGTGACTACCGTCAAGACATACATAGGAGAGTTTGGGATGATCATATTTCTTTCCATCATCCAAAGAGTATGAACTACATCCCCAACATGTTTGCAAAGCCAGAAAATGCCAATGGATGGGTCGAGTTATTGGAAAATCTGACCGAGGATCAGATCCAATGGATGTCCGAGTGGTTCCCGACCGACGAATTCATCATTCGGACTAGAGACACTCCGTTCCTGATATTGATTGGTCTTAGAGGGACATACCCTTACGTCCCGATTCGCGTCATGAGGCAGGAAGGGAGGAAGCAAGTCATCCCAAAGGTCGAGAAAATGAGTCATCTCAGGGCGGACTTCCAAAATGATGACAGTCTTCACTAGTGTCAAGCTCAGCAATTGTGGCACTGCAGGATCCGGTTGGATAAGGATACTATCGAGCCCGACATGTATTACGCTGGTGTCACACCCCCTTTTTCTATCGCACGGGTTAGGTGGAGAGATCTGGTTTATGACATTTTGGACAACTCCCTAAAAGAAAGGGTTTAAGGAAGAGTCGCCACCTAACGACTTTTACGGTGCGTTAGGGCACCTAGAGTTGATAACTCATGAACTAGTTCGCGTTATCAGAGATTGGGTAAGGGCTTGAAATTATCCCAAAGGGAAGGTGTTAGGCACCCCTCAAGATCCACAACCGTGGGTCCCAACCAATAAGTTTTGTGAATTTGGACGGTGAGCAAATAACAAGTAAGGTTCATATAGGAGGGGATTTAAAACAAGTATGAAAATCTTTAAAGGGTTTTGAAATAACATTAGAATAAACATTTGAAAGAATTGTCCTAGGTTTAAAGTAATACGGATCACTTCAATGCAATACCCGGTAAGTCACACCTCGAAGAGGCGGCTACGCGTGGTATAAGCGCACCGGTCATCATATCCGTATTCTACCCTTCACACCCCGTAAAGGTTGTTAAAAATGCGTGTGTTGGTCACGAATGCTTATTGCGTGCCATTACCCGTCCCATCCTATAAGTCCTAGAGGGTATTTAGGACTACTAATCCTACAAGGCAGGAACTGGGCTGAACCCTTAGGTTGAAAGGATAAAATACTAGGCGACATATAAAACAAGTAGGACTGTACATAAAAAGGAACATATAAAGACAAAGAAAGGCTCACAGGTCCCTCCACACATAAACATGTAAGTAGCACGTCTCAAACACGATTAAAGTCTCAGGACAGGAGTTCGAAAATGGGAATTTAGCAAAATAGTAGGAATCTGGGTTAGAAAACTTAATGAAGACAAAAACTTTAATTAAAACTGATAGTTGATTTCAAAATATACAGTAGCTAAAGGCAGCGGTAAAACGTAGAAATATGCAGTGATTTAAAGCTTTCAGTAAACATAGATGAAAGTCATTAAAGCATGTGTTTGAAATAATTTTAAAAGATAAGGGACTAAATACAGTGGCTCAACCTAGAGTAATAATTATCAGTTTTCAAAGGATTGTAGTAAAGAAGTAGTAAAATGGTATCAAAATATAGTGACTTGAAAGACATACAAAGCAAGGATTCGAAATGGCACGATTTTGAGCAGAATGAGGCATCTTTTGAAATCCCAGTAGTTTGAAAATATAATAGGGCAAGAATCAGTAAAAATCAGTAAAAGAAAATAGATGCACAACTTCGAGACTGTTAAAATAGAGCAGGAATTTAAATAAAAGTAACTTCAGTGAGGTAAACAGAAGGGGAAACAACAGGGTTCAAAATGTTTAAAGGAACTGATTAAACTAGAAGAACATGATTGATTTGATTTTAATACGTATTAGGCCTATGGTTTGCCTAGGCGTCGTATACATTGCCTACTTATTTTTTAAGAGTGAACATGCACGTTTGGATTCTGATTTTAATAGATACATGTTTGCAGGAAATTGCTTCAAGTAGGTTAAACATATCTTATGAGAGTATTAAATTATGTTAACTAGGCATTCAGATTCTGAAAAATAAAAAGTCCTAAGGGCAGGATATTTAATGCACAAAGTATCATCTGAAGACATGGTTTCTATATGTCATGTTTACAAAATTCATGAGCAATACATTATGACAACCTCTTGTTACTCATTTAGTTATACTAGGCGTGAATATAATAGATATGTTAAAATGAAGAACCTAAACAAGATTTTTAATGTATGGTATGCATGTCCTAGGCATGATACTATTGCGCACATAGGGAAATAAAGCCTAAGTCATGATTTCTACCCATACTACACTAAACATGCATAATTCTCTCCCATATTCACTATCCAACCCCAATAGTTTATTTACAAATTATTACGAACCATAGCAAATGAATTACAGTAATTGCAAAGAGAAAAATAAGAAGTTATTCTATAGAGAGCTTTCAAACAGGCCCAACCTTCCAGCCTCACCCCCTTTGAGCTTCACAGCCTTACATAGTTTGGGTACGGCAAAGCTCCCAAAGGTCCTGGTGAGGGCCCTGGCCAATACCAGCACCCAGCAATTGCCAAAGTTGAGATAGGTGTAGTGTAGAATTACCTGCCTCAGTGTGTCAAAGTTCATAGGGAACTCAAGGTCCCTAGGCAATGCTCACACTGAGGGGGTGGATCCTAAAGGTCTAAGAGTAGTGTGAAGTGCAGGAAGGAGTAGTTAAAAAGAGTTAAGTTTTGAAAAGGAGTTTTGAAATAACATGACCTTAAAGAATAGTATAAAGATCTTTTATTGTAAAATTAGTTTGAAAAGGAAACAATAGAATGGCCATAACTCAGCAAGTATGCAGATTTCAAGAAAAAGCAAGCACAAAGAGGGGAAAGGGATTGGGGACAAGTAATGGTAGCAGCATCTTTGCAGTAATTGATCCTTAGCACAAAGTTACAGATTTTCTGAGAGTATGATATGCCAAGATTTTATCATATATCATAGATACAAGTCTGAGAATACTAGGTATTATAGGTGCATTAGAAGCCAGACAATTGATAAAGAAACATACATAAAGAGATTCTAGATATGAAGAAAGAAGCAGTAAAAGATCACATAGGCCATAATGAATCATAAAGAGAAAAACAGGAATCATGCTAGGCTAGAAGAAGAAGAGAGATCATAGAAAGAGAGTAGACATCTGGTTACATGGTAGGCAATAGAACCATAAGTAAAAGCACAAAAGAAACAACAAGAATCTTAACCAAAATTGAAACATATTGTTTTAGGATTATGTAAACTTAAATTAGAACATACCAGTGTTAAGAGAGAGAGTAAAGCAGAAGAGAGCAAAATGATAGCACTATTAGCCTTGGCTTGCAGCCGGCTAATAATAGGCAAGAATAGAGAGCAGCAAATAGAGCCAAAGAGATACAACAAGAAAGAGCACAAGAGAATAGTGTAGATGTTTGTGTGTGTTTGTGTGATCAAGAGTGTGTGTAGAGTGTGTGTAAAGAGAGAAGACAAGGTATATATAGTTTGAAAAACAAGTAGTCACATAGGTAAAGGGTGCATAATTATGGAAATAACAACCAATTAGTATCAATTAAAATACTAGACTCCTTCAATTAAGGAGTCAAGTTCATAAGGAAAAGCAATCAATTCATAAGACTGATTTTGCTTCATTTGGGACAAGAAAATCACATAATACATAAATAAAGCCAAGTACATAGTATATAATTAAGGAAAGTTGAAATAACATTACATTTATAAAGTAAAATAAGGTATTAGTTTGAAAATCAACTGAAAGAATCTCGGACTCAGTTACAATCACAGGGAATCCGAGATAGTTAAGGAAAGCATCACATAAATATGCAAAGAATTCAAAAATTGGTACAGAATTATAGAAGAAATACAAAATCATGTATTAAAGGAAAGTATCACATAAATATGCAAAGAATTCGAAAATTGGTACAGAATTATAGAAGAAATACAAAATCGTGTATTCAAGGAAGGCATCACAGTGCCTGGGGATTCTTACACAACAGGATCGATATAAATCGACAAGTAGACAGCCAGTAGAGTAGAGGTCAGAGTTTTTCAAACATTTAAATAGCAGTCACTGATAGACACGAAGATATACTCATAGAAATCAACAAGAAAAGGTCATAAGAATGAATCAAGCGAAAGCCAAAAAGAAACACACGAGTACACATAGTCAAACAATAAGGATCAACCTAGAACACTAGGGTTTCAGCAATAACAGTTCAAACAACAAGAAATCATGAGATACTCGCTTAAACATAGCATAGATGACTAAAATCAAGAGGAAATACTGTTTTGAGAACAGGGTACAGAAACACTAGCTTTGAAATTGTGAAAAACGAGATTTTCCGGAGAAAACCATAGAGAAACTTCATAATATTGTAAAAATGTAAACGGATCTTAAAAGAAAACCGAGATTAAGAAGATTATGGTTTCGTGGAACCCATAAAAGAGGGCAAACCTCAGATATATCATAGATTTAGGCCGAAGAGACTGTAACACTTACTCAAACGGCCGGGGAAAGGCCGAAAAATGGAAAGAGGCCCAAAGGAGGTGAGTGGACCGCTCCAGGCTCGTCTGAAGAACTCAGGGTATCACTGAGCAGGTGAGAGGCAGGTAGATGGCCAGGAGGTGATGGAGAACCAAGTTTCCGGTGAAAAGCCCCCGGAGAAGACGACCAAAGACCATCGGAGAAGACGAAGTCAAGAAGACTTCTGGAGAGTCATAGAGAGATATAGATAGATAGAGAGATAGAGAGAGGAACCGTCTCGAAAGAAATGAGACGGAAAAGGGGGGGTTAGGTTAGAGATATTTTAGGTAATTAAAATCTGGGCCGTTGATCTGATCTGATCAACGGCTCAGATTGGCTTGGGATTGGGTCGGGTATTTGATGGGTTTTGGGCTGGGTCGTTTATGGGTTACAAATGGGTTTGGGCTGGGTATAACTTAGGCTAGATTTTAAATATTGAATTGTCTATTTGTTAAATACCCGTTAGAAATAGATAGATAATTAATAAAAATAGCTAATAATTGTATAAAAATAAAATTAAGTTAAAAATAGGTAAAATTACAATAATTAACTAATATTAAAATCTAAGACACATAAATTCAAATTTTAAAAGGTATAAAATATCTAATTAGGCCATATTTGCAAAAGTGATGTAATTGCAATTAAATAAGACCCAATTGGCCAATTTGCGAAATAATTGGATTTTAATAAGTAAAAAGTGATTATCAATGACATACTGAACTGGAAAATATTTCGAAATTATTTTAGAGCACAATTTATGAATTATAAAAATATAGAATATTAAATAAATAGGGAAATAATTTAGATAAAAATATGGAAAAATTAAGAAAAATACTCATTATTGCAAAGAGTGATTTTTAAAGCTTATATACCAGTTTGACAATAATTTGAGAAAAAATTAGGTATCAACAGCTGGTTCCTCTCCTTACTATCTGGGATGGTTGGAAGATAACTGGGGAGGAAGTATTGAGCAAGGGTTCGCTCGAGGACATAGGGTCATAGATGAGAAAGCCGAGGAAACAACTAGGCTCAACCAGCTTCGCAAAAGGCTCCGTGACTGTGAAGAAGATCATCACAAAATCCACATAGCCAACAAGAAGCTGATCGAGGAATGGAAAGACATGGCCATCACTTCCACTCAGAGGCTAGCACACTTGGAACGAGGCATAGTTGACTTGGAGGAAAAGTTCCTTAGGAGGATCGAGACTTGTCAAAAGACCGAGGGAGCTGAAGCGGGAATTCTAGCCAAACCTACTTGCTGCTGGGACTCCGTGAGATGGGAATGTTGATCTAGGCAAGTAGAGGTGCCGAGTCTGGGGAAGGTTCTTCTGGGACCAAATAGATAGGATTTGTCTTTACTTTGCTTTTGATGTAATAAGGACACTGGCCATTAGTGACATTTTATATTTTCGCATTCTTAGAGTCAAGTTGGATTTGTCTATTTATTATCAATAAAATGAGGCATTTAGCATTTTAAGTTCTCCAAATTAATTTGTCGTTAGGCCTACCTCGGGCATAAAGAGGTTCCCCAACTTAGGATGCGTTTTAACTTTTCGCATTACATGTTTAAATTACCGCAAATATTCTTCATAATCTTCACTAACTTCACTACCTTTTTTGTTAGTTATTCCCCTTCCCTAAAGGTTAGTTCGTGCACTCTGGCATCAACAACTTATTGCACCAGATCAAAGGGCCTTCCTCCTACTCCTCCTCCCAGTCCTCCCAAAGGAAAAAGCAAGGGTAAAACCAAGATGGCAAATGCAAGCGGTACTAGAAAAGACGACAGGGATGAACAAGTTGAGATCACTGATGGTCAGGTATTCAGGTTCTGCACGAGGGTATTTCTCCACTAGAGAAGAAGCTGCTAAAGTTCCAAGAGGAACTTGATCAAGTCAAGAACTTGGCCCACTTATCCTTCTCCCTCAACGTCCCAGACGTTCACTTCCCAAATGCTCTAAACCCCACTTTACCACAAAACATCCCCAAACAACCCAACCACCCCAAAGATCCCGTTCCACCCGCACCATGCAACACATGTCACTACAGCACTCCGCCTCTCTAGGATCAGACGAGAGACCAATTCCAGGCTTATGACAACCCCATTTATGTGGAAACCGTAGCTCATTCCACACCACATACCCATGAGTCCGACGAGAAGGATAAGCTCATCAGAAATCTGGCCGAGGAACTCAAGAAATTAACCAACCGAGTTCAGGGCGTCGAAAGAGTTAAAGGGGTTGAGGGATTGAACTATGAGGATCTTTGCATACATCCCGATGTTGAACTGCCCAAGGGGTACAAACCTCCTAAGTTCGAGATGTTTGATGGTATTGGTGACCCAAGAGTCCATCTGAGAACTTACTGCAACAAATTGGTCGGCGTGGGGAAAGATAAAAGGATCCGCATGAAACTCTTCATGAGGAGTTTGAAAGGTGATGCACTATCCTGGTACATCAACCAGGATCCAAAGAAATGGATCAATTGGGTGAACATGGCTACGGACTTCATGGATAGATTCAGATTCAACACGGAGAATGCACCGGATGTGTTCTACATCCAGAACTTGAAGAAGAAATCAACAGAGACTTTTCGCGAGTATGCTACTCGTTGGAGGTCAGAGGCTGCCAAGGTCATACCAGCCTTGGAAGAGGAACAAATGAAGAAATTCTTTGTGCACGCTCAGGATCCTCAGTACTATGAGCGGGTGATGATGGTCGAGGGGCACAAGTTTTATGATATTATCAAGCTAGGAGAACAGATCGAGGAAGGTATCAAAAATGGTATGGTTACTAATTTTGAAGCATTACAGGCTACCAATAAAGCTCTTCAATCCGGTGGTGTGTCCAAGAAAAGGGATGTAGGAGCCGTGATGGTGGCACAACAAGCCAAGTCCCCTCCCAAATACCAAGTATACCCCGCACCTTCCTTCACATACCAACCAGCTCCAAGCTACCAAGCACCCTCACCTCAATACCAAACTCCACTATCCACATATCAGCCTACCTCGCCCAGATACTCCCAACCAGCTCCCGTCTATAATGCCTACAATTCCCAACCTTTTCACTATCAATCACCACCTAATTTCCAAAACCTCCCAAGACCTCGCCCAAACTTCGACCGTCGTCCACCAAAACAGTATACTGCCTTAGCTGAACCCATTGACCAATTATACGAAAAACTTAAAGCCACCGGTTATGTCACACCCATTCCCGATGTCGTCCCTGAGAACCCATCTCAGTGGGTCAACCCAAACAAAACCTGTGCTTACCACTCCGGCATGAAGGGACACACCATCGAGGAATGTCGTTCCTTGAAGGACAAGATACAAACCCTCATAGATAACAAGATCATTGTAGCCAAGGATCCTGCTCCTAATGTTCGCAATAATCCGGTGCCTGACCATAAAGGCAGTGTCCACATGATTGAGGTTGAAGATGATTAGGATCCCGAGGGATCAATTGGGCTTATCGCTGAGGGTGATCCGAAGAAGCCTGCGATTATTCTTAATCCGATCGTGGTCCAGATGCAGCCATATGAGGAAGTTGAGGTAAACATGTCCATTCCACTTGAGTTTGAATCGAGACCACCCACAAAGGAAAAGACCCCAATGCCGATCGAAGTCGAGTTTGTACAACCGCTTGAAGTTGCAGTCCGGCCATCTATAACATATACTCCGGCAGGAATAAGAATGACCACACCTATTCCGGTAGCAATGTCAACAACGACACCCTTTTACTCAGATGCCATTCCGTGGGACTATACCGCTGAAGCAAGGAGGAAAGGTAAAGGCAAGTCTGAAGAAGCCATTGCTGCACAGGGTATGACGAGAACTGGCAAAATTTATACCCCTAAACATTTGGCCGAATCTAGCAAGAAGGCCAACAACCGTCCCCCCATCATTGAAACAGGTTCAGACGATCAGTGGAGAAAGATACAAGCCAAGGAATACTCAATCCTCGACCAGTTGAACAAAATACCAGCTCAGATATCCATCCTCTCCCTATTACTTAACTCTGAAACACACAGGAGTGCTTTGCTAAGGGTGCTGAGTGAAGCATACGTGCCCGACAATATCACCAGTGGGGAAATAGCCAACATGGTAGGCCAGGTACTGGAAAGTCACAAGATCACTTTCCATGAAGATGAGTTGCCGCCCGAAGGATTAGGACATAACAGGGCACTACACATCACGGTACAATGTGAGGATCATTTCATCACAAGGATCCTAATTGATGGGGGTTCCAGCCTCAACATCTGTCCGCTGGTCACGCTCAAGAAATTGGGTCTACATAAGATAAAGGAAGGAGAGATCAACGTTAAGGCCTTCGATGTTCGCAGAGGTCCACCATGGGAGAAATCACCTTGTGCGTACAGATGGGACCAACTTGGTTCGACGTAGATTTCCAAGTGATAGATGTGCCTGCATCCTACA
>ML260276.1:12021-41438 GCA_005239495.1 Nicotiana undulata | reverse complement strand
ACTTGTTGTTCTCTACTCAAAATATATTTACAAAGCTCTAAATATGTTCAAAAGATGTAAAAAATTAGTTTTTCAATTCCCCTCTAAGATGTTGCCAAGGTATGCTTTTTATAGAGGGCCAAAAATTCGAGTGAAAAGTGGACAAAAACACCCTCGTCGGGCTGATATGCGATCGCATCCCTGTCGCATATCAGGGATGCGATTCGCATCTTCACTCTTTCCGTCGCACATCAAAACCCTAGGTCCCAGAGGGGCGTCGCATTTGAGAGATGCGGTCTACATTAGTGATATGCGATCGCATTCGTGCGTCGCATTTACAATGTAGCTTCAGGCATCAGATGGTGATGCGACTCAAATGCGAACCGCATTTGCGATATGCGATCGCATATTCGACCGCATTTCACTCATTAAACTTGACTCATCTTTCTGTTGCGGTATGCGATCTTCTGGGCTCGAAATGCGATTCGCATGTTGCATATGCGATCGCATTCGGCCATTGCTCCCCTCTTTTCTCTTCTTTACTCTCTTTTTGCTCAATTTCACTCCAATTTGACCTTAACCACTTCATGGCATCATTTTCCTGCAAATAGAGCAATTATACACTGATAGTAACCTCAAATACCCATTGAGCAGCACAAAATCTACTGAAAAGAGGCTAAAATGAGTGGTAAAATTGCCACTCATCACCCATTTCTATTCCCCCCCATACTATATGGCTCCGCCAGAGTTAAGGTAGTTAAAGGAGCAGTTACAGGATTTGTTGGATAAAGGCTTCATCAGGCCTAGTGTTTCACCTTGGGGTGCTCCAGTATTGTTTGTGAAGAAGAAAGATGGCTCAATGAGGATGTGTATTGACTACCGACAGTTGAATAAGGTTACTATCAAGAACAAGTATCCTTTGCCAAGGATTGATGACTTATTTGATGAGTTTCAGGGTTCTATGGTGTTCTCTAAAATAGACTTGAGGTCTGGTTATCATCAGCTGAGGATTAGGGCTTCTGATGTGTCTGACATCTTTTTGCACTCGTTATAGGCATTATGAGTTCTTGGTCATGTCGTTCGGGTTAACTAATTCCCCCGCTGCTTTTATGGAGTTGATGAATCGGGTATTCAGGCCTCGTCTGGACTCTTTTGTGATCGTGTTTATAGATGATATTTTGATATACTCTCGCAGCCGAGAGGAGCATGAGCAGCACCTTATAGTCGTCCTTCAGACTCTGAGAGATCGGCAGTTGTATGCCAAGTTTTCTAAGTGTGAGTTCTGATTGAGTTCTGTGGCATTCTTGGGCCACGTGGTATCGGCAGAGGGCATTCAGGTGGATCCGAAGAAAGTTTCAGTAGTTAGAGATTGGCTTAGGCCTACTTCAGCCACATAGATTCGGAGTTTCTTGGGCCTAGCAAGCTATTATCGCCGGTTCGTGGAGGGGTTTTCATCTATAGAAGCCCCTATGACCAAGTTGACGCAGAAGAGTGTTCAATTCAGATGGTCGGAGGAGTGTGAAGCGAGCTTTCAGAAGCTCAAGACAACATTGACCACAGCACCAGTGTTGGTATTGCCCACAGGTTCAGGTTCTTATACCGTGTATTGTGATGCTTCGAGAGTTGGGCTTGGTGCAGTGTTGATGCAGGATGGGAAGGTTATAGCCTATGCTTCACGTCAGTTGAAGATTCATGAGAAGAACTATCCAGTCCATGATTTGGAGCTTGCAGCTATTGTTCATGCCTTGAAGATTTGGAGGCACTATTTGTATGGGGTACCGTGTGAGGTATTCACTGATCACAAGAGTTTGCAATACTTGTTTAAGCAAAAGGAGTTGAATATGAGGCAGAGGAGGTGGTTAGAGTTGCTGAAAGATTATGACATTACTATTCTCTATCACCCGGGAAAGGCCAATGTGGTGGCCGATGCTTTGAGCAGGAAGTCAGTAGGTATGGGTAGCTTGGCCTATTTATCAGTTGGAGAGCGACCGTTGTCTTTGGATGTTCAGGCGTTAGCCAATCGATTTGTTAGATTAGAGGTTTCTGAGGCTGGCAGTGTTTTAGACCATACCGTCGCTCATTCTTCATTGTATGATCGTATTTGCACCAGGCAGTATGATGATCGTCATTTGCGTGCTCTTAGAGATGCGGTTCGGCACGGACATGCCAAGCATGTCACAGTTGATGCTGAGGGAGTTTTGAGATTGCAGGGTCGTATATGTGTTCTTGGTGTTGATGGCATTCGTGAGTTAATATTGCAGGAGGCCCATAGTTTCCGGTATTCCATTCATCCGGGCACCGCAAAGATGTACCAGGACTCACGACAGCATTATTGGTGGCGTAGAATGAAGAATGACATTGTGGCTTATGTGGCTCGGTGCTTGAAATGTCAGCAGGTTAAATATGAGCACCAGAGACCCGGTGGTTTGATGCAGCAGATTCAGCTTCCCGAGTGGAAGTGGGAGCGTATCACGATGGATTTTGTAGTTGGACTCCCACGGACTCAGAGGATGGTTGATGCAGTATGGGTTGTTGTAGATAGACTGACCAAGTCAGCACATTTCATTCCGGTGGCGGTTTTATCTTTAGCAGAGAAGTTGGCTCAAATCTATATGAGAGAGATTGTCAGATTGCACGGTGTGCCCTTATCTATCATATCAGACCGAGGTACTCATTTTACCTCCCATTTCTGGAGAATATTTCAGAGAGAGTTGGGCACTCAAATTGAGTTGAGCACAGCATTTCATCCTCAGACAGACGGACAGTCCGAGCGCACTATTCAAATTTTGGAGGATATGTTGCGGGCATGTTTTATTGATTTTGGTATTTCACGGGATCAGTTCTTGCCTTTAGCAGAGTTTTCCTACAACAATAGTTACCAGTCGAGCATTCAGATGGCTCTGTATGAGGCGCTGTATGGTAGGCGATGTCGGTCTCCAGTTGGATGGTTTGAGCCTGGGGAGGCTAGATTATTGGGTTCTGAGTTAGTCCAGGATGCCTTGGATAAGGTGAAGATTATTCAGGATAGGCTTCGTACAGCTCAGTATAGGTAGAAGAGTTATGTAGATCGTAAAGTTCGAGATTTGGCTTTCATGGTAGGAGACCAGGTGTTCCTTCGAGTGTCGCCTATAAAGGGCGTGATGAGGTTCGGAAAGAAGGGCAAGTTGAGCCCTAGGTACATTGGTCCATTTGAGATTTTAGATAAGGTAGGAGAGGTGGACTATAGACTTGCCCTGCCACCTCATTTATCATCAGTGCTTCCAGTGTTTCATGTATCCATGCTCCAGAGGTATATTGCATATCCATCTCATGTTCTTGACTTCAGCGGTGTCCAATTGGACAAGGATCTGACTTATGAGGAGGAGCCGGTAGCCATATTAGATAGGCAGGTTCGCCAGTTGAGGTCGAAGAGTTATCCTTCGGTCCGTGTTCAGTGGAGAGGTCAGCCTGTCAAGGCAGCTACTTGGGAGTCCGAGTCCGATATGAGGAGTCATTACCCCCATCTTTTCTCAGACTCAGGTACTTTTCTATGTTCGTTCGAGGACGAACATTTGTTTTAGAGGTGGAGATTGTGATGACCCAAGAGGTCATCCTAAGTAATCCTAGCTAAATCTGTGTTCCGAGGCTCCGAAAGCCTCCGTTAATCTCACCTCGATATGCATGCACAGCCCGGGCGTGTAGCCGGGAAGTCTTTATATTGAAATTGGATGAAAAATAGAATTATGATAATTAAATGAATAAAGTTGACTGTGGTCAACATTTTTGGTAAACATTCCCGGACCCGTGATGTGACGGTCATGGAGGGTCTGTAGGAAAATATGGGACTTAGGCGTATGCCCGGAATCGAATTCTGAGGTCCCACGCCCGAGAAATGAATTTTTAAAGGAAATTGTTTTCTGGAAATAATACAGGAATTTGAAAATGAATTATGAAGTGAAAACCGTATTACCGGGTCTGCATTAAGGTTCCGGAGCCTGGAACAGGTTTATTATATGTTATTTGTCTTATCTGTGAAATTTGGTGTGAAACGGACTTGAAACGACGTGATTCGAATTAAAAATGGGAAATTGAGAAGTTTATGAAGTTTGAGAAAATTCTAAGAGTTTTGAGCTTTGATTCGATGTTCTTGATGACATTTTTGTGATTTAAATGCTTGAATAAGTTCGTAAGATGTTTTGGGAGTCGTGTGTGTTTTTGGTTTAGAGCCTCGAGGGCTCGGGTGAGTTTCGGGTAACTAACGGGGTGTGAAAACATGAAAAATCTGGTGTGATGTTGCAGGTTTCTGATGTCTAGCGTGATACCCTTCGCGAACGCGAAGGGTAAATAGTGTGGCTTGGGTTTTGTTCTATGCGAACGCAGGGGTACGGGCGCGAACGCGGAGCCATGGGGGAACTGCTCTACGCGAACGCGACGCCCCTCTCGCGAACGCGTAGTATTATAGGATGGGGTCTGGGGTAAGGTAAGTTGTTCTTCGCGAACACGGAAGGTTAGGGAGTAAGACCTATGCGAACGCGGCCCTGGTTCTACGAACGCATAAGTCCCAGCTGCCAACCCTTCAAAAACGCGGCCAGTGGCCCGCGAACGCGAAGGGTAAATCCCTCCAGTGATTTTAATAACCAAAAAACAGAACCATTTCTGGATTCTTTCCATTTTCCACTTCTCTTTTCTTCCCCAAGCCTCCATAACCGAGAATCAAGCTCCCCAACCTCCATAACTCCATAGGTAAGTGCTCTTGACCTCGTTTTCTCTTAATTTCTTCAACTAATCACTAGATTCTAGGCCTAAAAACATGGAAATTAAGGTAGAAATTGGGGTTGTTGGGTAGAGTAGGCTTTTGGGTGATTCAACCTCAATTTGGGGTCAAATCTTTAAACAAATTATATATTCTAACTCGTGGGGTTATGGGTTATCGGGTTTTGGTCTGAACCACGTGTTTTGACCAAGCGGGCCCGGGGTCAAATTTTGGAATCTTAGGAAGAATGCTTTGAAATAAATAATTAGGCTATGGGTTTGATTTATTGAGCCATTATTGATATACTTGGGTTGATTATGTCTAGATAATACCGTTCCGGAGTTGGATTATAAAGGAAAGGCTGTGATTGAGGCTTGACTTGCATTTTCGGAGCCGAGGTAAGTTTTTGGCCTAACCTTAGCTTGAGGGATTAGGTATTGAGTATTTGCTATGTGTAATTCATGTCCAACGTATAGGCGTGGTGACGAGTGCCTATATGTTGCGGTCAAACATGCCCGTGAGTCAATTGTGATGAAACTTACTGTGTTCTTAATATTCTTCGCACTATGAGTAATTGGTTATTTAGAAGTGATGCCTTGATGTTGTTTCATGACGTGGGGAGTTATTGAGTTTTTTGTTCAGTTGAGGCTTCCACTGTTGAAATTGTATTTCTGATGCGAGGTTGGTTATAGCTGAGACCCTTGTCGGGCATTTGTTGAATTTGTAATTGATGATTTCTCCTTGCCGGGATGCTAGAATTTCATTGAGTATTCCCATGCACTTGAGACTTCTTAATGTTGACTTTCACATGATATTGTTGCTTTGTGTCATTATTTATTGCACGAGGGGACATGCCGTGTTGATCGTTTATTATTTGTCGCACGAAAGCAGATGTCGTGCTGACTGTTTGTTACTTATCACACGAGGGGTCATGCCGTGTTGATCACTGATTATTATATACGCACGAGGGGACATTCTGTGCCGAGTGTTATTATATACGCACGAGGGGACATTCTGTGCCGAGTGATTGTGAGGTTATGCACGAGGGGACATTCCGTGCCGAGTGTTGTTATATACGCACGAGGGGATATTCCGTGCCGAGTGATTGTGAGGTTATGCACGAGGGGACATTCTGTGCCGAGTGTTGTTCATTATCTGTTTGATAAGTTAAATTCCTGCCTTTATCTTTATAGTTCAGTTATTACCCTGTTCTACCGTGCTAGAATTTTGTTGCCCCTTTTTCCCCCAGCATGTTCTCCCCGTATCTGTCTTACCTACTTATCTCCGTCGACATTTTTCCTGTTAATTATATAGAATTGCACAAGTACATATATTGTTGTCGGTTCTAGCCTCGTCACTACTTCGCCGAGGTTAGGCTCGGCACTTACTCAGTACATGGGGTCGGTTGTACTGATGCTACACCTGCACTTCTTTATGTTGTGCAGACTACGCAGCCGGACCCGGTGATCACTGACGGTTGGAGCATCTCATCAGTTCATACAGGAGACATCGAGGTAGACCCGCAGACGTTCGTGAGCCTTGGCGTCACCTTCTACTCTTCACTTTCAGCTCTGTCTTACTTTATATTTCAAAGACAGTCCTATGTACTTATTTCAGACCTTTGTTTTTAGTAATCTCTTAGACAGTTCGTGAGTATGTGACACCAGTTCTGGGATTTGTATATGGGATTTATTTCGAAGTTGCTATATTATATTTGGTAACTTGTTAACCTTCATATTGTTGACCATTGATGCCTTAGTTATCTGGTTCGTTTTAGTTGTTAATGAGTTTTATTTAGTTCAAACGTTGGCTTGTCTAGCGGGTTCAACGTTAGACGCAGTCATGGCCCGAAGGTGGGATTTCGGGTCGTGACAGATAGACAATGGACTCACACCCTTACTTGGTCTCAATACAAGGATTAACGGGTCTTTATATATGGAAGACTCGTCTTGCCCATGAACAATAATTTCTTGCTTGTCATGTTCGAATTTGAGCATCTGATGCAAGGTGGATGGCACAACTCAGGTCGTATGGATCCATGTCCTTCTAAGAAGAAAGTTATAAGAAGTGTCCATGTACACTACCTGGAAGACAATTTCAAAGTCAATTGGCCAAATCATCATGGTAAGGCTGATCTCCCCAATGATATCTCTCATTGAGCCATCCCGGATGCGGACATTGCTGGGTCGGATTCGGTCTGTGTTGATCTTCATGCTTTGTAAGGTGGATAGAGGATATACACCTACGCTCGAGCCTCCATCAACCATGACTCATTTTACGTAGTGCCCCTCACATTTAACAGTCAAGTGTAAAGCCCTGTTGTGCCCGACTCCTTCTTCGGGGAGTTCATCATCAGTAAAGGTGATTCTATCACCTCAAAAGATCTGTTGGCCGTCTTCTCCAAGTGGTTCATTGTGGTCTTCTCTGAGACATGTGCCTCGTTCAGGATCTTGATTAGTACTCGAGCATTCTCTTTTGAATGTGTGAGTAGATATAGTAGATAGATCTGGGCATGAGTCTTTCTCAGCTGGTCAATGATTAAGTAATCCTGAGCTTTCATCTTTCTCAAAAACCCTTCCGCCTCTTCTTCAGTGACTGGTTTCTTTATTGGCAATTGGGCTTCTCTGATTTGCTTGGCCTTCCTCAACTCCGTTGGAGAGTAACACCTCCCTGATCGAGTCAAACCTCCAGTTTCCCCCACTTCTTATATGATTTCCTTGCCTTTGTAAGTCATCACAGTTTTGTTGTACCAAGGAATGGTCTTTGTGTTTGTCACATGGGGTTGCACGGCAGGTTTGATTATGATCGGCTCAGTTATATCCTTCGTACCGCCCTGGCTCTGCCTTGTGAGGGCGTGGCCTCCAAGGACATATAACCTTGGGCTTGGAACATTGGAGCACATCTTGGCTTGGACTTACTTCTAGACTTGTTCCTTCTTGAATTGCTCCCATTGTCATTTCTACTCGAACGATCGACTTGTATTCTTGATCTCGTCCAATCATTCCCACAAAATGAACATCATTGTGTGCTGGGAATGGGTTGTTTGTCACATTAGGGGGTTCCTCGCCATTCGTCACTACAATAAGTTTTTCAGAAATGAATCTTTCTATGGCTCTTTTCAGAGTCCAACAGTCATCAGTGCTATGACCCGGGGCGCCTCAATGATATTTACATCTAGCATTTTCTTGAAATCCATGTGAATCAGGGTGCGTATGGTGGGGAGCGATGGGTCCAATCACGCCCAATTGCTTCAGCTTCTGGAATATACTGGAGTATGATTCAGCCAATGGAGTGAATATTTTCGCCGGCTTCTTCTCTCGACCATAATCCTACCTGGGACGAGCATTGTAGGGTGCCCGAAAATTTTGATGCTAAGGTCGAGGGATCCTTGGAGCTGGTGCTCGTACTTGATGATCGGGAGGCCGAGCATAGGATTGAGCATTGAACATTGTATACTATGGTGGACCTACAGAGTATTGAGGAATTGGCGGAGGATAATAATGTTGAGCGTAGCTGGATTGCCCCTGCTGAACTTGCACATAAGGGTGCGGTGCCCCTCTTTGGACTTCCCTGGATCCCGAAGTCATCATGGACCCCTCATCTCTCTTCTTTCTATTTTCCAAACTTACCGACCCATTTTGGATAGCTTGGGTAGTGGCTTTGAGAGCAGCATGACTTACAATTCTGCCAGTTTTGAGGCCATTCTCCCCTATTTTGATTGCTTTTGCAAAAGGTCTACCCATCGCGGACATCATGTTCTGAAAATAATCAGGCTCTTGAGCCTCCAAAAAAATAGTGATCAACTCATGGTTATCCATGGATGGCTTGACCCTAGCCGCGTGCTCCCTCCACTTGATTGCATACTCCCTAAAGCTTTCAGTTGGCTTTTTATTCATATTGGACAGGGAATTGTGATCTGGTGCAATATCTATGTTGTACTGGAATTGTTTGACGAAGGCCTGGTCCATGTCGTCCCAGACATGCCAGTGAGAGATACCTTGGTCAATGAACCATTCGCAGGATACCCCCACAAGACTTTCCCCAAGCTAAGCCATCAACAATTCTTCCATTCCACCTGCACCCCTCAGCTAGTTGCAGTACCTTTTCAAGTGGGCGATAGGGACGTCATGTCCATCATACTTCTCAAATTTTGGGGTCTTGAGACCTGGTGGCAAATGGATGTGAGGGAACATGCATAGATCACTAAAATATACACTTTGTGACCACCTAGTCCTTATATGTTCTTTATGTTCTGTTCAAGACTTTTCATTTTCCTGTCCATCTCATCTGGCTCACCTGTCTTGGCAGCTTTTCATTTTCCACTGGTGACTCGCACTGAGGAGTCTGGTTGTATGGATCCGAAATCCTGACAGCCATATTTGGACAGTAGTATTGGCTATCGTAAACATGAGATGGTGGCTCGTTGTTTGGCCTCATCACAGGAGGTGATGGCGGGATTGTATATACCAGCGCGCCAGACACGACACGAGGGGCGTTCCTGATCAGTGCGGCTGGAGGTCGCACACTAGAGGTACCAGGGGCGGCATGGAAGTTGTAGTTTGGAACATACCCTGGTGGTAGAATGTGATCGCTCGTTGCACGGGGCGGTGGTTGAGTAGCCAGAGGCGGTATAAGTTCCTTCTGAGGGGCCCTGAGCCGGAGGCTGACCGGAGACCCAAGCCTGATATACATCTGACAGTTGTTGTTTTAATCTTCTCACTTCCTCTGACTCTTGCTCAACTAACTGACCATGGGGGTCGTCACTGACCAACTCGATTTCATCATTATTAGCCATCGGTACCTTTCCTTTAGATCTGGTGAAGTAATGATGTTTTTCCAGTTTCACCACAAACCAACCACCTTAAGCTTACTATATAAGAGAGAACAAATGTATTAGGGTTAAGCATTTTACATATATGAATCACACGTAATATGCCATGTTCCAAACATTGTCACCATTTCTAACATGCTTTTGGAAGGCTTCATGTTTCATCCCGGCTTATAATGCTGCTGCTTATTGAGGCTCTAAAACAAATCCTCATTTTTTTCGCTTTTCTTTTCACTCGCCTCATTTTGTTCCCTCATTTTAGAGTCATTGAAATATTTTGATCGAACCTTTTAGGGGTTGCCTATGTATCATGTCGCCGCATGAATCAGATCATCACGTAGTTCAGGTACACGACCATATTCTCTTCTTTTTTTACAAAACAAACATCTTTGGTTCAATTTTGAATTTTCTAAAACAAAATATTTTTCATTGATTTTCAATATAAAAAAATTAATACAAGTCCCAAAAGCAAAAACT
Source organism: Nicotiana undulata (assembly GCA_005239495.1). NCBI lineage: Eukaryota > Viridiplantae > Streptophyta > Magnoliopsida > Solanales > Solanaceae > Nicotiana > Nicotiana undulata. The sequence continues at coordinate 31,422 of ML260276.1, read as the reverse complement.
ACATAAACACGAACATCTAAACAACACCAAATTCGACTCAAACACAGACTTTTGAAGATAAAAAGCAAAGCAACAAGACTTAACATACCAAAGACTCTTACAGACTCAATGACAACAAACAATTAAAATAGACTGCTAGATAAAATAGACTCTAATCTTTGCGGGAGAATCCAACGGCATCACTGTAGTCAAGGCACTGATTCCTGCGGCTGACCCCTAACATCACAATATATCCTCTCCAAGTCTGCAGATATGTGACGGGCGACGTTCAATGATACTTATGCGAACCGCTCTGGCGTCATTCCCTGGCAACTCCTCCAAGCTCGGGAGGTATATGTGGCTACCTCGAGGATCTTTCCCTTAATGTGATCCTGAGTCAAATACAACTTTTGATTTTGCTGATCACGAGTTTCACCTAGATCCATCGCATCACACTCGCGCTCCAAGGCAATATCTCTCTGGCGGCGAGCTTCTCCCGACTCCCCCTCTAACCGATTGATCACCTTTTGGAAGTGGTGTCTTTTTATTTCAAACTCGGCGATCTGGAGCTCCTTACTTGATTCAACTCCATCTAACTGATCCCTTAGGACTTGGATTAGTGAATCGTAACTCATGCGCTCATGATCACGGACTACCCTGAACTGAGCTTCTCTCCCTTCCTGTTGCTGAGCGGTTGTGGATATGTTCTTCTTTCGAATTTGGGCTTTGAGTGCTTGCTTCTCTCGTGCCCACTGAGCTTTATCTTTACCAAAAGCATCATATAGCAGATACTTGTCTACTTTAACGATGTTGAGCCCTTCTTGCAGTGCTCCGAAGGCATATTCATAATCTCTTTTCATCTATTCCATAGCCAGACCAACTCTGGTTTGAATATCAGCCTCCCACTCTGCGGCACTCTTCACGACTGTCCCTGGTCTATCTGCGAGAGAATCTTGATTATAAAACCACTCAAGATAAGAAGGATTCAGCTCACCCTGTTCTCGATCTTCCACCATGGTGCCACGCTCAAGTATCTTATTGCCATTCCACACACGTTGAGCATAAGCTTCAGGAATGGGATCCTCTGACGTTGCTTCCCAGATAAAGTTTTCCATAGCCTTTACCGGGGGAACTATCTGCTTGTGACCCAACTGACGTAGAACTCTCATGGGAGCATATGGCTGATAACCCCGAAGCCCCATCAAGATCAAAAACATATGGCAAGATGACTTATAGATGACAAATTCTTCGGTGAACCAAGGATAGTTCCATGTAATCTGATCATCTGTTAAGGAGTGGAGATACTCTCTCCAATCTTGGACACTTTCTAGAAAACTGTGAATCTCCAACTCATTTTTCAATCTAGCATTATACTGGCGAACATGATTACCCCAACAAGTATGGCGGTCTATCTTATAAGGACGATGGAAAAGATGATCCATGAACCACATCTGGAGCAGGAGGTTGCAACCTTCAAAGAAACCGTTTCCTCCCCAGCACCTGGTCGAGGCATGAAAGATATCTGCTAAGACCATAGGAATAATGGAGGAATCTTTTCTTTTCATCATGGTTGTAACTATCCCAGATAACCGAATGTTGATCTTCCGATCCTCTCTTGGGAAGACCATGCACCCCAAGAAAGCTACAATGAATGCTTTCCATCCGTGTTCTCGCCATGTGTGTTGGTTCTGTTTGTTAACCAGCTTCGTCCCATATTCTGAAAACCCCCCTTCATGTCTGTACCTGTCATACAGGAAATCTAGGCGGACCTGCCCTTGGGGCACATGTGCTATCTCGGTGTGGCTGATCCACATCTGCTCAAGGAACTTGGTAGCGGTGACATCCCTGGGAGCCAAAAGTCTCTTTGTTCGCCTCTTTTTCTCCAGATCTGTATATTCAGCGAATTCTTCCAAGGTAGGAGTCATTTCAAACCCATTAAGACTTTCACATTGTTCTTCGGGTCCCAGAAATAAACCAAAGCCTCGATGAGTTCTCGTTTAGGCTCAATCCCCATGATGTTTACCAAGCTTTTCAAATAATCCTTGATCTTTCCTTGCACAAACCCATCCATGTTGTTCCACCATCGCTTCAATAACCTAGCCACTTTGTCGACAATCTTAAACGGCGAGTGTTTTTTCATCTCTCGGCCTCTTGTCAGGTCTTCCATTAACTGAATCCATATCGTACCCAGATAATAAAAATATGAGGTCAAGTCCTAATCTAAACTCAAAGAAATGACACTAAGTAGACCTTTAGAATAGACAAACTTCTTATGGGGGGAAGGCTAGAAAAAATGGTCGGACAAGGACAAAATGATAAAAGATGACGAGGGGAACAAGATGGTTATTTTTATGAAGACGACTCTTCAGTTCCTCTAAGAAAAGTATTACGGATGTATTGGTAAAAATATCTGAACACATGGATAAGCGGGTAAAAACAGATAAAAATTTATTTTTCACGAAAAACACCCAGTTGATACTTCACAAAAAAAAAACTATAAGGTTGACTTGGCAAAAATGGCCAAAAATAAAGGACGACACAACAAAAACAAAATAACTATTTTTTACGAAAATAGCCCTTAGACACTTCCGAGGAAGGTTTAAAGGTTGTCCCGGCAAAATGGTCAAAAATAGAGACGAAATGGTAAAAGGTGTTAGAACAAGCAATATAACCATTTTGTACGGACATAGCCCTTCGGTACTTCCGAGGAAGGTTTTAAGGCTATTTCGGCAAAAATGGTTCGACATAGAGGCAAAATAGAAAAATATTAGCTATATTTACGAGAACAGCCTTTGGCAGTTCCAAGTAAGGTTTTGAGGTTGTATTGAAAAATATGATCTGACGCAAAAGAAAAAATAATGAAAAAGACAAAAAACAGCAAAAACTGTCGGTTTATTATTTTAAAAGAAATAAAACTCAAAAAAACTATGGATACACTGATTTCGAAAACTCTTGCAAAAATAGGGGTTGAACCCGATGAAGGTTGCCTACGTACCCCACTGGAATTGTGAGAATTGAACCTGCGTAATTCGAACCAAGACTTGAAATTTTTTATTTATTTAGTAAAAATGAATTATTTGTACAAAACTGGGGGAATGATTTTTTTTTTCAAATTCCGCTCAACTAATTTTCTAAAGTCGGTCAAGAAATGAAAGCAAACCTTCCAAATGATGCAGCAAGTAGCACATATGTGAACATGGTGGTCTCAACATAGATACCTGCCTTATGCGGACCCGGCCCAAGTTTCGCTAAGTCAAATGCACATGATGCAACAAAACGATCCTACTAGGGATAACCAAGCATGTGGCTTGTTTTTCTAGGTTTTAAAAATCCTAGGGGTGAGGTGTATCTAGACTAGCCATAAAACGAGCGGACAACTCGAGTTGGGAAGGGGTAGCGTACCGGGAGCAATACTTCTCAGGCTTAACTTTTGGACCCTCTCCGTTTTTAAATATGGGTGACTAATAATCCTTTACCGGGAGCCCATGCCCACCGGCTTTATCTCAAAAAAGAATGGGGCGTGTATCCGCATTCCCAAAGTTGTATTAAGAAGACTCAGATTGGGTGCGCAAGAAGACAATTTATAATACAGTTCAACAACATCAAAGCGGTAAATAGCAGGCAAGTAGCACATTTGACCCAAATAAATCACAGTTATATACAAAATTTAAAAAGACAAATAAAGTCAATGTACAAACTCAAATTCTTGAATGTCCCCAGCAGAGTCGCCAAAGCTGTCACAATCCTTTTCTACCCCCAAATGATATGTGTTATGGATTGTGGTTTAAAGAGTTTTTCCAATTAAAGTGACAAATTTGAGTAGGGACTATTTTATTTACAGAGTTGCCACTTGAATTTTAATTTTTTAGATGTTCCAAGTCACCTTTTATTTCAATCCCTAGTCAAAGGAAGATTTGACTCTTTTATTGTTGGTCTGCGAAAACAAAGTCCGGGTAAAGAATTTTGTTGACCGGGGAGAAGGTGTTGTCGCGCCCCCCTTTTTCTCTCCTTGCGGATAGTCGGGATTTTCGACATTATTGGGACAACTCATTTCCTTTTGGCAAAGAGGTGTAAGAATATTGAAGAGTCTCCACCTAACGAATTAAGGTCCGTTAGGGCACCTATTACGGGTCATTTATAAAACCAGTTGGTATTACCAGAGATTGGGCAAGGGCTTGAGGTTACTTCAAGGGGAAGGTGTTAGGCACCCCTCGAAATCCACAACGGTGGGTCCCGGCCAAACTTACTTTGTGAATTAGTCAAGTAGCAAATAAGCAGTCTAAGCACACATATGTAAAAGGGAAGGAGGGTCCTAAGTTGTTTATCTTATAGGATTATATCTATGTAATGCCCGAAAATCACTCCTCAACGAGAGGGGCTACACATTGGATTAACGCACAAGTCATCATATCCTTTTACTACTCGTTATCCCACCCCTTAGTGGTTATATAAGCGAGTTTTGATTAACGAACTCTAAGCGTGTTGTTACCCGTCCCTTCCTTGTGGTCCTGGAGGAGTTTGGGACCTCTAAATTCGGGCAGTTCTAGACAATCCTAAGGTGTTTAAAAGGCAAAAATCTAGGCGATAAATAAATAACATGTAGAACAATAAAATAGGGGAAAATCAGTTAAAGGCTCATGTTTACCTCCACAGGTATATAGGCAAATAAGCATCACGTCTCAAACACAAAGTTTTAGGCAATTTTTAGAGAAGTCCTAGAATAGGATATCTAGGTGAGCATCAATACACAGAATATGCAACACTATTTTAGAGCTGAGTGGCAGGGTCCTAATCAGTTTACCTACTAATTTTAGAACATGTGAGACTTAAGAAGTTTATAAACAATCAGAATGCAGTTTTCCGTTTTATACAAGGACCTTAATCCCCTAAGGCTTGCCTAGGCGTGAGACTATACGCAACCACAGTTGCAGGAGTTGTTTAAACGATTTTTGAAATTATTCAACCTACAAACATGTTGATCTAGGTGATAGGGATTGTAGCAAGTGATTTATACCAATTTGATACTGGAAGTATGACACCTACTCAGGAGACTGTTTTTAAACCTTTTCATAGGCGGCGGGTTATTTAATCGAAATAGACATAGTTCAAAACAAATGCAAACAGAACCCCAAGAACAGGAAATCTAATGCACACAGGGGTGACCAATTCTATTATGCAGTATTATTGACCTAATAACATGATTTCTATGCGACATTACTTATGCGAAATCAAAACTGGAATAGTGATATATGACGTGCAGTATGCTGAAGCAATAATCGTGAGTGCCCTAAATCAGGATGTCTAGTGCATAGGTTTGGCATGGTTTGAATGCAAATAGACACAGTAATCCTAGAACATGATTTCTAATGCAGATTTGCACAATGTAAAGCCTAGAGACATGATTTCTACCCAGTCTTTACCCCCACAGGATCATATTGCTACCCTCCATTTTCACTAATCACCCCAATATCTGTTTATAAATAGTTATTACAGACCAATTATCGAATAAATTACATAAATGAAATATAGAATTAAACTATAGGGAGCCTGAAGCAGGACCAAAGAAAACTTGGGAGTACCAGGCCTTTAGTAGTCTCAAATGCCAAGGGTTTCATAGCCAAATTTGTGTCCAGGTGTGTCAGAGTTCCCTAAGGACCTCAAGGATCCCGGGCATTGCTCACACCCAGACTTTTTACAATAGGGACTAAATATATGCAGTGTGAAATGTCCAGCCCCAGTGTTCCAGAGTTCAAAGGAACCTCAAGAGGATCCCAAGGCAGTACACACACTGGAGGGGCGGAACCTATTGACTTAAGAGTAAAGTGAGAGTGCTTGGCATAGTTTTGAAAAAGTTTGTGATAAGAAAATAGTATAGAGATGACACTAGGATTGAAAAGGTTTTCTGAAATAGGAACTAGCTTAGTGGTAAAACAATTTGAGAAAAAGTGTTATAACACTTTTGGAATCAGAACATAAATCAATCGGCCTTAGAACAACCAGATTCAAGAATACTTAAAAAACAGATTCCACACAGGGATAGAGGGGTTGGGGACACATAGAATACACATAAATGTATAGTGGAGCACATAAGCAACAAGATGCCCAGAATTCTCAAGGGTTCTATAGAATTAATGAGTTAGTTATAAGGTAGGTGATTGAGGCATAGAGCATAGATTACAATAAAGCCATGTTGAAAACTCATAAACAATGGACAGGATCAAGCGCACAACTAGAGTTACCTTGAGAGACTAGGTAACATAGCTTGATCTCATCAGTAAAGCAGAATAGGCAAGAACTTAAATGAACAGGCTAGTCAAACATCACACAAGTATTCATAGTGTAGACATGCTAATCGCATACTGAACAAAACAAGATTTAGACATGTTAGATAAAGCAGTAGACGGGAAATTATAGTTTAGACATACTAATTACATTTTGAACAAGATAGGATTAGGCATGCTGAACAAGACAGTAAATAGAAACAAGAATGAACTCACAACTTATGAACTGAGATACACAAAGTTTAGGTTTTAAAATTAAACTGAGACATACCAGTTAGGGAAAAAGAACACAGAATGTAAAGTAGGTTTTGTGCAGTGTCTTGCCTTGGCTTACAGCCGGCTAGACCGGTGAATACCACAAGTAGCAGAGAAGAAATGAGAGCTTTAGAGTGTAAGTGTGTTTTGGGAACTAATGTCCGTGTCCAGAAGTGTATATATAGTAGTTTAGGAGCATAGCGGAATAAGGTAAAGAAAATCAACATTCAGACATTAAGGAAGCCACAGAATCAATTATGCACAAAATCAGCATAGTCTTCCCTTAATTAAGGGTAATTACCCAACGAGAAAGGGCAGGATACATTTAAGGAAAGAAGATCGAGTCAGACTTAAGTAAAGAGTGAGCAATTAGGGGTAAACAAACCGGATTTCAATTAAGGAAATAATCGTGAAGAATTAGTAAATATCACAAGTAATTAAATAAGGTAAGAAAATAATTTAAAGTCGTAAACAATGGACTAAATCACAGAATCAGCACATATGTTTTAACAGAGAAAATCAGTAAATCAAAAATTTGAAATAATACTGGTTTAAGGAAAGGAAGAATATTAGTTTCCACAAATAAACGAATAGATTAAATAAATTTCATAAACACCGAAATTAGCCGAGAAATCGACTTAGAAACCCTAATAGAGATGAACTAGGGTAAAACCAAAAACAATGAATCTGACTAAGGGAAGCATGTGAGTCAAACACAGAACGAAACATTGCACAAGTAACATGAAGAACTCATAATCGAATCACAATATGAGAAAATTAGGGCTTTAGCGTAAATCAACTAGGGTCCAAACAATCTTAGCATGAAGAAATCAGTAACACTTAAGAACAACGATTAAACAATCGAAAATAAGAAAATCTTTGAGTGGGTGAGTTTCAGTAAACCCTAGTTTTAGGGAAAACGGAGAATCAATAGAAAAACCATAAAACTTTCACGAAAACATGTGAGATAGGTTCGATTCTGTACAAATCTGAGAAGATCGAAGATAGAAATTAGGTTTCTTTAGGAGTAGAACAGAGACGGTAACATAGGCTTAAAAACCATAGATTTGAAACGAAAAATAAGAAGTTCTTACTTAGAGTCGAACCAAATGGTCTGAAACATGCGAGAAAAACCCAAAGGTGTAAACATACTTGCCCTGGTCCCTTGAGAATCTCCTCAAGGATCTAGGAGATGGTGATACCATAGCATATAAGAGGCCATTAGAGGACTGGGGTGGTGAAGAACCACCATAGGAAGGCAGTAAACTGGTGACCGGGAGGGGGGGGATTAGGGTTTGTGTTAGAGAGCGTTTGAGAGACGAAGAGAAGAGTGATGGCGGGGGGGAAGGGGGAAATGATTAGGGTTAGAGGGGTGTATATGGGTTTAATTAAGGTAGGGGAGTCCTGGACCGTTTATCAAAAATAATCAACGGTTAGGATTGGCCAAGGGGTTTTGGGTCGGGCAGATGAGTATTCGGCCTGGGGTCTTTTGGGCTGGTTTTATAAGGTATTGGGCTGGTAGATTTTAGGCTAAAATTGAAATAAAAGAGGTTGCTTGTTAAGTACCCCAAACAATTGATTAAAATTAATTTGTAAAAGAATTATTAATTATGAAAAATGATTTTTCATGCATTGGAATGTTTTAAAAATAATTATTTAGTATTTTAAAAATACAATGGACTAATTTGTGGTAAAATAATATTAAAATTTATGCATGGGACATATTTACAAAGCTATTATAATTATAATCAAAAGGTGCCAATTTAGCCATTTATGAAATAATTTAAACTTAATAGGATCATAAATAGTAATATTAGATCAAGAAATTTTCTAAATCATTTGTGATGCAATTTTATAATTATTTATTAAAATAAAATGCTAGGGCAAGTTATAAAGTGTAGAAATTGTGGGAAAGAATACCACTTGATGCTAATTCATAATTTTGAAGACATGTATGAATTTTAAAACCATTTTGAAAAAAATTGGGTATCAACAGGTGTATGGTATTCCCTGAGTCCCGTGGTTCTAGCACGGTCGTTTTATTGACTACATTTGGCTTTAAATAAACTAAGCTTTATTTAATTTTCATGTTTTTCCTATGTCCGCCTTTATTGTTGATGACTTCATTAATCTCAAACTAAGACGAGTTGCCTCGACCCTAGCTTGCACTAACCAAGACGAGTATCCTCGACCTTTGTTCGTGTGTCGCACCTAAAAGTGGAGCATACTCGAAGTTAATAAAATAAAAAAGAACTTTTATTTATTTGAAAGAATTGAAACAAGACGCGCCCTCACGACTTTGCCATTTTTTTTATTTCTTTATTCTGAAGCGAGTCTTCCTGACATCGGTTAAGACGAAATTAATATTTTTTGTTAAAAACATTTTATAAATAAATATTCTTATTGAATTTATTTAATGACTAGAAAAAGTTGGCAAATATTTAAAAATAAAAAATTTGCTTCATTTTTTGAAACTCGACTAGACTATTACTATGGTTATCCTAAAAATAGAATTCACTAACTTTAAAAGAATACGTTATGGAATTAAACAAAAAGGAAAGCATTTTTTTTTATAGATTGATGGTTTGTTTTCTAATTTAAGAAAAATTATTAAATATTCAAAATGAGTAGTCTATGACTAATTGAAATGGCATTGGAAGTATTATGATCACTATTTTAAAAGATTAGAGTAGTATAGGAAGCTTTTTTTTTACTAAATTAAATTGTTTATAAGTAGTAAAATGTGGGCTTCTGGTGATACTAAAATGAGGCAACCCATTATTCGGTTGATAAAACCAACGGGCTCATTTCCAAGGAAAAAAAATTCCAAGAGGCCCATGTGCTCTTGAACTTCAAGTCTGCAAACTGTGGCCTTTTAGAGCCACATTACATACCTGGCCTTATCTTGCCATTTGCAATCCATAGCCAGCTATTTATAAAATAAGTTTACATAAATAATCACCTTCTATTTACAGCTTAACCACCTTGCTAAAATAACCCTTTTGAGGAAATAAGCAAGGTTATTGCAACAACAAAGGGAAAAACATAAAACTAAATATATAAAAAACTTAAGGCTAAACCTTACTTACATAGGCTCAAAGTTTAATATATACTTACATAGGCTCAAAGTTTAATACATACTCCTTTCACATAACTAGCAAATGATGGCCAAACGATATTATATCCAAAACTTTGATACAAGATTAAAAATGCTTGTCACAACTTAATTACTAACATATAGTCATAATATTATCCAACATCTAAGAGAATATAAAAAATGAACTTTAACAGAAGAATCAAACTACTATTATTTTCCCGGCATCATTATCTTTCATTCCAACTTGATTTAAAGAGTGTACATGGTCTGAGAGTTACCTGGACAGTAGAAAGAAGAAAAAATTAGCGAATCATTTCCAGATCACATCAGAACAACAGTCTGAGCAGCAACACAGCAAAAGACAGCAACAACCAGCGGACTTCCGAACTCAAGAAAATGAACCAGAATACCCAGCAAAGTAGTTGAAACTAGACATTAGTGACTACAAAAAATGCTTACAACACCCCGCTGTTTCTCTTAAAAGTTTTTCACTTTAAGACCCACACTCACAAAGTTTTTTTTTACTCTCCGGAAAAACTCTCAAAAGTTCTCAAGTTTTCAATTATTTTAGAGTGTAAAAGATGTTCTCTTCATTTAAGATAGAGTGTAAAGACCTTCTCTTTATATTGGAGAAAGGGGACTTTGGGATAGATTTTGTTTAGCCAAAAATCTATCCAAAATGAAGGATTTTTTACCAAAAATCTGTCTAAAACAAGAAATCTGCCCAATGAATAGTTTTTCTTACCAACTGTGGACAGAAATTTGGATTATTATGCTCCAAAACAGTTGTAACGACCCGGTCGGTTGTTCCGTAGAATTTGCACAGTTATCCTTATTTCTGCCTGGTCATACATTGATTATACTGTTCATGATGTATTAGAGTTAGTTAGTTCGGGTTCGGAGTGGTTATAGAAGGAATTGAGACACTTAGTCTCTAAAGTAGCCTTAGAGTTGGAAAAGCCAACCGGGAATTGACTTGTTGGTAAACAACCTCGGAATACGAATTTTATGGTTCGGATAGCTTCGTTAGGTGATTTGGGACTTAGGAGCGTGTTCGGGATGTTTTTGTGATATCCGGTGTAGAATTAGGCATGAATTGGCGAAAGTTAGTTTTTGGCAATTTCCGGTCGGCAGTGCAAAATATGCTAACGGGGTCGGAATGGTTTCGATAGTTGGAACAGGTTCGTAATGCCATTTTGGTTATATCTGCAAAATTTCAGGCCAATCGGAGTTGTTTTGGGTAGTTTCGGCATCGTTGGTGGAATTTAGGAATTTCAAAGTTCATAGGCTTGAATTCGATGAGTTTTTGGGGTATTGATGTTTCGAAGGCTCGACTAAGTTCGAATGATCATTTATGATGTGTTGGTATATTTGGTTGGGGTCCCGAGGGGTTCGGGATTGATTTCGAATGGTGAACGAGGATTTTGGACTTGGTAAAATGCAGCTTCAGCTGCTGGTGCTGGTGTAACCGCACCTGCGAAAGTTGGACCGCAGGTGCGGGCCCACAGGAGCGAGCAGAGCTTCGCAGATGCGGATTTTGGGAGGTTCAGTGGAAGATCGCAAGTGCGGGGTAAGTATCGCACCTGCGAAGTCGCAGGTGCGGAGGCCAAGATATTGTGGGTTCTTCGCAGGTGCGCTAAAGTGGCCGCAGGTGCGGAACCACTGTTCATAGAGTATAAAAACATGCGTTCGCGAATTTGAGCCATCTTTCTCAATATTGCATCCGGGTTTGAAGCTTTGAAGGGTTTTTGAAGAGGGAATTCGATAGTTCTTCATTGAGGTAAGGTTTTTGGACTCTAAACTCGTTTATATGTGACTAAAGGTAGGATTAATGGTGAAAGATTAGGGAAATATCAGTGCAAAATGGGTGATTAGGGTTTGGGATTAAGAGGCTTTAGAATGGGAATTTGAGGGGTCATTTGGACTCCGATTTCAGTGTTCTTGGTATGTATAGACTCGTGGAAGGATGAGGATTCTTGTGGTATAAATTTTATCGAATTCTGAGGCGTGGTCCCGGGGGTCGGGTTTGACCAATTTCGAGATTTTTGAGTATTTTTGATAATTTCGATTGGGTTTCATTCCTTGGCATATTATAATGGTATTAATCTGATTGTGGCCGAATTTAGAGGCAAAGGCACTGTGGAGTAGTATTTTAGCCGGTTTTGAGGTAAGTAACGTTTCCAAACTTGGTTCTAAGGTTTGGAAACCCCAAACTATATGATTGATGACTATAATTGAGGTGACGCACATGCCAAGTGACGGGCATGCGGGTGTGCACCGAGTATTTGTGTCCTGGCTAATCCCATGGCACCGTCTAGTAGCTATTACAGATTGATATTCGCACTTCTATCATCTGGTAAACGTGAACCTGTTAGAAATCATGTTAAGTATAAATGCAAAGGCTTCATGCCGAACATGGTGAGACCCGAGTGGTCGTCTATTACTGTCTCCTCTTGTGATTACTTGATTTCATATACTCAGCTTGTTATAGCATATCATTTCATGCCTCAAACTTAGAAATTGTTGATTTTATGCATATTTATCATCGTTTGGGATGATTTATACATCTTTGAGCCATATGAGTGAGACTGGAAAGTAATGGCTGAGTGAGGCCGAGGGCCTGTTATTGAGACAGTTATGATATCGGACTGCACACCGCAGCGATATTGAAATCATACCTTTGTTGTCTTGATATATCGCTTGGGCTTATAGGAGCCTCTCTGGAGTCTTTACACCCCCAGTGAGCGCACAGATATTGAGGGATGGATCTTCCCTAGACATGGATCTTGTCTGAAGTTGATAAAATGTGAGGGATGGATCTTCCCTGGACATGGATCTTGCTCGATTGTTGTATTCCGGAGATGAATCTTCTCCGTGGGGCTGGATTGGACTTTTCCTCAGTACTGAGTGACTACGGTCACTGATGATTATGTACATTCCGGGATGGATTTTCCCTGGGCCTGAGATCCATATACGGTACTGAGTGGACTGTTGTGTGAGAGTTGTGAGCACTATGTGCATTCCCAAACTGGTTTCATACATTCATATATTGGCAGGTAGAGTATACTGGGTTTACTTGGCATATCTTGTTTGATTTCTTATAAACTGTTAGCATGTCTAATTTTTGTACACTGCTTATTGAAAACTCTGAGGTTTAGTCTGTCACTACCTCTCAGCCCATAGTTTGGGTTCGTTACTTCTGAGTTGGTGTACTCACGTTACCCCCTGCACCTTGTGTGCAGATCCAGGTACATCGGGACTCGGCTCTAGTCATTGGGTAGCTGACAGTTTCCATCAGAGTTGTCGAGGTAGCAGCTGGCATCCGTGATCTCGTCATCTCTTTCCTATTCTACATGTTGTTGTTTATTTTCAAACTATGTTTGGTTATTCCACTTTTAGTTATATTATGTATTAGCAGCTCATGAATGTGTGACACTAGATCTGGGATTGTAGGACTTGGGTTTTATTTTTCATAAATTGCTTCAACTACGGAATTATTATTATTATTATTATTATTATTATTATTATTATTATTATTATCCCCAGACTTATTGAAAAATGATATTTTCTTTGATAACTGGATCTAGATTAGTTATAGATAAGTGGCTGGCCTGGTTCCACGACAGGCGCCATCACGACTCCGAAATTGGGTCATGACAAGTTGGTATCAGAGCTTTAGGTTAAATGGGTCTCACCAGTCATGAGCAGGTTTAGTAGAGTCTTGCGGATCGGTACGGAGACGTTTGTACTTATCTTCGAGAGGCTACAAAACCCTTAGGTAAAATCTCACATTCTTGAACTCTTGTCGTACAAATCCTTTGATCCAACCTAAAGCATAATTCTTGAATTCCATTCATCTACTTGAATGCACACGTGAGCGCTCGGTATCAGCTGTGCATCGACGGTTTGTGCTTTCCATGGATATGGTGCGAGATGTGAATTATTGGTATATTGATGTGGGCCAGTCTAGAGGACTTGAGTCCAGGTTTTTGTCTGTTGTTTGAGTGCAGAGGTTTCGATTGTGTGAGCACGTGCATTTGGGGACTTATAAGTCCGTTTATGTTCTTATTGCTGGGATTTGGTGACTTGATGACTACATGGTGAGTGTGATTGATGGTTAGATGTGTTCATCCTGTTTGATTGTGAAAAAAATGAACTGACGGGAGATGTAGCAAGAACCATTGAGTATTTGACTCATGTCTAGAGCTGGCATATTGCCTCGAGTTGTGAGTGTATTGGAGGACCTCTCGTGTTGTTTAGATGTGGAGTGAAGCCGATCCTTCTGTTGTGTTATGGGTTCCTGGTGATGTCTTTTGGGTTGACTGATGCCCCAGCAGCGTTCTTGTATTTGATCGACGGTCCATGTAGCCGTGTTATAACTCCTTTGTTATTGTATTCATGGATGGCATCCTGGCGTACTCGCGTAGCCAGGGGTAGCATACTTAGCATTTAAGGATGGTATTACAAGGGTATAGGGATGATAAGCTTTGTGCGAAGTTCTCCAAGTGTGTTGGCTCAGTTCAGTAGCATTCTTGGGGCATGTGGTGTCCAGTGAGGGTATTCAGGTGGTCGAACGAGTGTGAGTGGAGCTTCCATAAGCTCAAGAATTCCTCGACCACAGCTCCAGTGTTAGTATTGCCATCAGCTTCAGGTTCTTGTGCCGCTTATTGTGATGTCTCGAGGGCAGGCATTAGTTGTGTTCTAATGTAGGAGGGTAAAGCGATTGAGTAATAGCTATGATCTTCGGAAGTGTATAGAGAGATATCAGTTTGAGGCTAAGCAGGCAGGGGTATCCCTTGCGGGTTGTCCTGAGGTGTGTGGTCCTTATGTTGATCTGTAGTAAGCTCTCTTCTACAAGTAAATGAGGTATGTTGTAATTTAAGTTTATATCGTTTGTGGAAGTTGGCATGACCATTTCAATGGTGAATGCGAGATTGGCATACGATTTGAGGGTTAGATGGTTCGGGTCATATGAGCGTATGAAGGATCTAGTTGAATCTCACCACAGTATGGTGGCAGTGATAGCGTATGGACATTGTGAGTTATTTTTTGTCTTGGTCGTTGGTTTGGAGCCAAGTGGGGGAGTCCGCTAATGATAAGTTGATTACACGATTATGTGTTGTATTGGTTTCGGTTCGAGGTATATTGGTGAATCAGTTATGACCTGCAGCGGTGGAGTCTGGGAATGACTCGAGTAATGGAAATTTCTTCGATACCGGTTGTAATGTACTTTATGGGTAATGGAATTTGTTGAAAAATTGAGTTGTGCTTGAAGGTGTAGTGTGTGCAGCGTATGAATTTTCTTGTTGCTTCAATATGTGGATTACTTTTCTAGTACGTGGTTTGCAAGCGGGGTCAGGTCGTTCTGTTTGCTTGGTCAGTGTAATTGAGATTTGCGTAGAGTGGAAGACTCTCGAGAATGGTTCTGATGGATTCAAGGTTATACGTAACTGTTGGGGATCTTCAAGAGATATATTTGGCTAGAAACTGAGGTTTACGTTGGAGGGTGTCAAGACTTGTGGCATTTCTACCTTATCATGGATTCTACAAATCAGTATCAGGAAGGTGAAGGTAATGACTTTAGATTCGCAGGAAGTCTCTTCAGGGAAAGTATTTTTAATGTGGTGCTTGTTGGGGTATTTCAGAGAGTATCCAGCGGCTTATGAGCCTTAGACTGTATAGTTTTAAGCTTGGGTTTCATATGGTGAGTCTGGATTGAGAATTGCGGTATCATGGCAAGAAGAAGCATCAATTTGAAGGTAATTTATAAGGAACTTGAATAAATAGGACAGCCTTGTAGTAGGTTGGATCGGCATGGTAAGGGATATAATTAGTTCTTTGGGTGTTTATGAGGTAATGAGTTGTTACAGGTGTTTCTTAGCAATTCTCTTGGGACTTGGCGACATGCATAGCTTGGTTGAGTTAGAAGGATGCAGTCCTGACGGGTTGGTGTTGTACATATGGGGTTCGAAGAGTTCTTGACGGTTCCTATCACGGTTAGAGGTATGTATTTTCTTCTGGCGTGAGGAACAAGTGATGTATAGTGATTTTGCCTATAGATGGGATCAAATGAAAATTTCTTGGCTAGTTGAGTACGTAGTTGCTTATGGATTTGAAGGGATTATAAAGTTCTCATATTTATCATAGGATGGCAGGGTGTATGCGACATGTTGTGTAGAGTTGAGATTTGCATGTGTGAGGTCACGGTTCAGTTTTAGGAGGAAGGTCATAAATTCTTAGGCAGCATGGGCAGTTTCAGATGACTAGGTAGAGGACATCACTAATTGGTGTGGCTTGATGAGGTTATACAATTCAGAAACGACGATGTGTTTGAGTTAAGGGTACTTCATTGGTATTGCGGCGCTCTTTTGTCGGACCGACTGTTGATATTCAAGTTTGCTTCGTGGCACAGAAGAATTATAGGGGTATCCCCCGTGGAATGATTGAGTATCAGGGATGTGTTATATATTCGGGCGGTGGAGTGGAGATTAGATATAGTAAATTTGTGTGCTTCATGGACTTTGAGATTAAGAGTTCTAATAAACGGATTATTTTGTGGTTGTGAACTATGAGGATATGAGCAAAGCTAGTCAAGTGTTAGTATATGTCATGATTCAGTCATTATGAACCTTTGGAGAGTTATCTACCTGTTGTGGATGACCAGAGTTGATTTAGATATAATTATTGGTAGGCCAGTATGGGTGTGTGTTCTACACTGAGTCGGAATTGTTGACCCCAAATTGCTACTGTTGAGGGATGTACCATTTGATCATCACTGAGCTTATTTTTGTTTTGGAATGATCTATGAGTTACCTTTCAGTTTTTTGAGGAGTTGTGATCGTTGGTTATATATGAGCATAGGGTGTAATTTATCGGGGCTTTATAGCGAGATTTGAGTAAGGTAAGTAATTGGGTGTTGTAAGATTGAGACGTGTTGGTTATGTTCTTTCCGGTTCGGGTGGCCTGGTATCGTCCGATTTCCCCATGGTTATGGCAATGCACTTTGAGTAATTGATGTCGAATTTCGCATGGTTATTGATTTTGAGCAAGGTGGATTGGAGTATGTCATGTGGTCCAACGGTTGGATGGGATCGCGCTTCGTAGCTCAGTTAGGTAGAGGTATGATCCTTGGTGTCGGATTTGTGTGATATGGTTTTCACGATGTGTATCAGGCTTTTAGCATGATGTGGTAATGGAAAGAGTTAGTGGCAGTATAGTCCTCTCGTCTAAATCTTCTATTTTATGAATTGAGCTCTTGGGATGTTGTTAGTGAGTACACGAGTTGACAAGTTATGGCTCTGGAGGGTATTGATGTTGATCGAACGAAGGGCTGCTGGTTTTTACGTATTTCTCTCATCATCGGCACCATATGAAGGTGTTGAAGCAAGGCTTTGTTTGATAAGAGGTTGTTACCGGTATGGGGTTGTTATAAATAGCTATTGTGATTAGGAGTCATCGCTATGGGTGGTTGAATCATGTGGTATATTATATGGTTTCACCTTGGGTTACGGGTATGGCTTGATTCAACGTGTTCAGACTTGTTCAGTCCGTAGTTGTGGGATTTTGATATTGTAAACTGATTCAAAAGTGAAAATGTTGTTCTAAGGTTTAGAGCTCAAGATTGGGTTTCAAAAATTTCAACTGCGATTGTGCTATTAGACCTATATGGGGTAAGGTGACGTGGAATCTCCTCTGAATATGTGCATGGTAGGTTTCGCAACAATTTTAGTGGTGTTTGGAACAGCTCTAGGCACGTTCGAGGACGAACGTATGTTTAAGTGGGGGAGAATGTAACGACCCGGTCGGTCGTTCCGTAGAATTTGCACCGTTATCCCTGTTTCTTCCTGGTCATACATTGATTATACTATTCATGATGTATTAGAGTTGGTTAGTTCGGGTTCGGAGTGGTTATAGAAGGAATTGAGACACTTAGTCTCTAAAAGTAGCCTTAGAGTTGGAAAAGTCAACAGGGAGTTGACTTGTTGGTAAACAACCTCGGAATGCGGATTTTATGATTCGGATAGCTTCGTTAGGTAATTTGGGACTTAGGAGTGTGTTCGGAATGTTTTTGTGATGTCCGGTGTAAAATTAGGCTTGAATTGGCGAAAGTTAGTTTTTGACAATTTCCGGTCGGTAGTGGAAAATAAGCTATCGGAGTCGGAATGGAATTCCAACAGTTGGAACAGGTTCGTAATGCCATTTTGGTTATGTCTGCAAAATTTCAGGCCAATCGAAGTTGTTTTGGGTAGTTTCGGCATCGTTGGTGGAATTTAGGAATTTCAAAGTTCATAGGCTTGAATTCGATGAGTTTTTGAGGTTTCGATGTTTCGAAGGCTCGACTAAGTTTGAATGATCATTTATGATGTGTTGGTATATTTGGTTACGGTCCCGAGGGGCTCGGGATTGATTTCGGATGGTGAACGAGGATTTTGGACTTGGTAAAATGCAGCTTCAGCTGCTGGTGCTGGTGTAACCGCACCTGTGAAAAATGGACCGCAGGTGCGGGCCCGCATGAGCGAGCAGAGCTCCGCAGATGCGGATTTTGGGAGGTTCAGTGAAAGATCGCAAGTGCGGGATGAGTATCGCACCTGCGAAGTCGTAGGTGCGGAGAAGGGGGCGTAGGTGCGGAGGCCGAGATTTTGTGGGTTCTTCGCAAATGCGGACCTGGGACCGCAGGTGCGCTTAAGTGGCCGCAGGTGCGGAACCACTGTTCAGAGAGCATAAAAACATGCCTTCGCGAATTCGAGCCATCTTTCTCAATATTTCATCCGGGTTTGAAGCTTTGAAGGGTTTTTGAAGAGGGAATTGGATAGTTCTTCATTAAGGTAAGATTTTTGGACTCTAAACTCGTTTATATGTGACTAAAGGTCGGATTAATGGTGAAAATTTAGGGGAAAATCAGTGCAAAATGGGTGATTAGGGCTTGGGATTAAGAGGCTTTAGAATGGGAATTTGAGGGGTCATTTGGACTCCGATTTCAGTGTTCTTGGTATGTATAGACTCGTGGGAGGATGAGGATTCTTGTGGTGTAAATTTTATCGAATTTCGAGGCGTGGGCCCGGGGGTCGAGTTTGACCAATTTCCGGATTTTTGAGTATTTCTGATAATTTCGATTGGGTTTCATTCCTTGGCATATTATAATGGTATAAATCTGATTGTTGGTAGATTTGGAGAACTCGAAGACCGAATTTAGAGGCAAGGGCACTGTGGAGTAGTATTTTAGCCGGTTTTGAGGTAAGTAACGTTTCCAAACTTGGTTCTAAGGGTTGGAAACCCCAAACTATATGATTGATGACTATAATTGAGGTGACGCACATGCCAAGTGACGGGCGTGCACCGAGTATTTGTGTCCTGGCTCATCCCATGGCACCGTCTAGTAGCTATTACAGATTGACATTCGCACTTCTATCATGTTGTAAACGTGAACCTGTTAGAAATCATGGTAAGTATAAATGCAAAGGCTTCACGCCGAATATGTTGAGACCCGAGTGGTCGTTTATTACTGTCTCCTCTTGTGATTATTTGATTTCATATACTCATCTTGTTATAGCATATCATTTCATGCCTCAGTTTTAGAAATTGTTAATTTTATGCATATTTATCATCGTTTGGGCTCATTTATACATCTGTGAGCCATATGAGTGAGACTGGAAAGTAATGACTAAGTGAGGCCGAGGGCTTGTTATTGAGACAGTTATGAGATCGGACTGCACCCCCCCCCCCCCGGGAAACTGCTGTCTCTTTAACCCCTTTTAATTGGTAAAAAGGAAAGGGTTTGGGGTTGGGGTT
>ML260276.1:0-12012 GCA_005239495.1 Nicotiana undulata | reverse complement strand
CCCCCCCCCCAGCGATACTGAAATCGTGCCTTCGTTGGCTTGATATAGCGCTTGGGCTTATAGGAGCCCCTCCTGAGTCTTTACACCCCTAGTGAGTGCACAGATATTGAGGGATGGATCTTCCCTAGACATGGATCTTGTCTGAAGTTGATAAAATGTGAGAGATGGATCTTCCCTGGACATGGATCTTGTCCGAAGTTTATAAAATGTGAGGGGTGGATCTTCCCTGGACATGGATCTTGTCCGATTGTTGTATTTCAGAGATGGATCTTCTCCGTGGAGATGGATTGGCCTTTTCCTCAGTACCGAGTGACTACGGTCACTGATGATTATGTACATTCCGGGATGGATCTTCCCTGGGCCTGAGAGCCATATACGGTACTGAGTGGACTGTTGTGTGAGAGTTGTGAGCACTGTGTGCATTCCCACACTGGTTTCATACATTCATATATTGGCAGGTAGAGTATACTGGGTTTATTTGGCATATCTTGTTCGATTTCTTATAAATTGTTAGCATGTCTAATTTCTGTACACTGCTTATTGAAAACTCTGAGGTTTAGTCCGTCACTACCTCTCAGCCTATAGTTTGGGTTCATTACTTCTGAGTTGGTGTACTCACTTTACCCCCTGCACCTTGTGTGCAGATCCAGGTACATCGGGACTCGGCTATAGTCATTGATTAGTTGACGGTTTCCATCAGAGTTGTCGAGGTAGCAGCTGGCATTTGTGATCTCGCCATCTCTTTCCTATTCTACATATCGTTGTTTATTTTCAGACTATGTCGGTTATTCCTCTTTTAGTTATATTATGTATTAGCACCTCATGACTGTGTGACACTGGATTTGGGATTGTAGGACTTGGGTTTTATTTTTCATAAATGTCTTCAACTACGGATTTATTATTATTATTATCCCCAGACTTATTGAAAAATGGTATTTTCTTTGATAACTGGATCTAGATTAGTATAGATAGGTGGTTGGCCTGGTTCCACGACAGGCGCCATCACGACTCCGAAATTGGGTCGTGACAACAGTCCCCGAACAGTAAAAGCAACCAAACAAAGGACCTACACTCAAGTACCTTCTACTACCCTCACAAACCAATATCAAACTAAATTATATCTTCAAACTAGAAGGTGTGAAATCAGATAACTAGACTCCAACCGTTAAACTAACAAAGAAACTAATGACTACAAACCAAAAACATGTAGTTAAGGCCATAGACAAAACTAGAAATAATAAATATGAAATTAGAACTTAACAACTTAAGGCGATGCAGAATACGAGTTGATAGTGAAACAACTATCTATTTGACTGAAACACGAAATCAAAAACGAGACTAAACATGAACTAACGATCACTAACAGATTTTGAACTAGGGAAAAACACCAAAATTATACACGAAACCAGAAGATAAGTGAGCTTTGCCAATTACAAATAGTTAATCGTATTTCACAAGTGTTACACCCCTTGTTTTCGTACGTGAGAGTACATCGTAAGTCAATTGATGTAAGCTCAGAAATAAGATTATATTTGATGGAATATAAAGTAAGTTAATCATGTTACATTGGAGGTTACAAATATTTAAGATCAGGAATAATGAGTACCAAGAGGGATGGAAAGCTTAGAAGTTAAACCAATTGAAGAAAATAAGTTTCGTCGAAAGTCGACGAGTTTGGAATGTTATAACATGTACTTTAGGGTGAGACTATGGTTCATTAGATGATAAGGAGGTTATGCTATGAGTTAATTTTTATCGTATGATAGTTGTGTTCTACGTTTTGAAGTCAAGCAAGTGGTGGAATAAAAGTCGGCAAAGGTCTTCACAAGTTACACTCATAATGTACTGAAATTTAGGTCAAATGTAACTAAGATTTTCTCCCAATATACTTGGAATTATTAGATTATCTACCAATAAAATTTAATATCTATGAGTATAGTTTCCAATTCATTAAACTGTTCATCGATACGACGTAGGAGTAGAGAGATATTTGCAGTTTCGCGAGACTACGCAGATATCATAAGTGACAAGTAGGTGGATCATTAGAGCTTTTTGAGAAATACATTTCATGTGTTATATGAGGTCTTTTTGGGACATATTATATACCAAATTGAAGGTCTTGGAATTTAGTTTCCAACGTTCTTAACCGTTCATTCATACGAAATCGGTATAAAAAGATATAAGCGTCGAAAGGTGGACCAATCCTAAGGTGCCAAGCTAGCACCTCTTTGATTTTTCCAAACTTGATATATATAAACCTTAGGTCGGATTTGTCTTCATTATTCAGCATAAAATGACCATATAACACCCATAAACATAACCCCAAGCTATCTTCTAGGTTTTAAAATAATATTATCATTCCGGGCATGAAATTGAGAAGCAATAACATCAAAATGATCCCTACGACGTAAGTGTCATTATACCACCTCTCCTTTTTCTTTGTAGTTAGAGTTTTGGAAGGTACTTCATAGTTAAGAAATGTCTAATATTTGTGTTTAAGTGTTTAAATATCAAGTAATGTTGATAAATATGTTTCCTAATAGTTAGAAATCACGGGACGGTGATCGGAAGTCGTGAGTTCGAGTTATTTGACTTGTAGCGGAATGTTTTCTGTTGTTGTTGGGATGCGTATTTTAATACTATTTTGTGGAGTTTTGGAGGTTTAAGGGTGTGGATAAACACCATATATATGTAGGGTTGTGAGCTGGTCGTTCGTTTTAATATTTCCGGGTCGTTTGACACGACTACGGTGGTCGTCTTATGTGTGAAGTGATTAGGTTGTGTGTGGACTGTTTTGGGAGACTCAATATGATTATTATTGATGTTTTTTGGTCTGTTTGGTGATTGTTTTGACTTGTGTGAAGTCATATAAATAGGGTAGGTGTTTTCCATTTCATCGTAAAATAGGTTGTGGTCGATACATAATAGTTATGACGCTTAAACGATAACGATAGTGTCGTTTCTCTTATTGTAGATTAAGGAGTTGTGAAATTTGCGTAGCTTGAGGTTGGGGAAGTATATACAAGGTATGTGAGGCTATTCCTTTACTTCTTTTGCACGACTCTGAATGTACGTAATGCAATGAACGAGCTTCCAAAGATACTCTACTCTTAGAAGCTAGTAGTACTTACATTGTTTCCCTTCTTATGGAACAATTGATGTTGAGGTTGCTTCTCTTATTCTTATGTTATCAATGTTGTTGGTACTTCCTGATTCTTATAAGATTCTCGATGAAGAGTTAGCCCTAATGATGTGTACGGAGATTATCGACCTTACGTCACTCCAAAATGTTCAGAACATGATTCCAACGAGTCCTGCATGCATTATATATATGTATCTATTTTACTCTACCGAGCAGCGCTATAGTCGGCCGGGTATGGCACCTATTGTGAAACCATTGATCAGTTGGGTTTACCGAGTCCTCTTTGAGGCCGGGTATGATATGATGATGATGATTCCCACATAGGTGAATGTTCTATTATGATGATGATGCCCACAGAGAGGGATGTTTTAAAAAGGTTATGTGTATATATGTATCATGCATTTCATGTTATTGTCTCTTAGAAGCACTCAGATGCTACAGGTTGTATCTCATACATCTCTCTTTACATTACTGTTATTTATGCTTTACTGCCTTACATACTCAGTACTTTATTCGTACTAACGTCCTTTTTATTTGTGGACGTTGCATGTCGTGTTGCAGGTCTTGATAGACAGGTAGACGCATCTCCCCTACCACAGTAGGTTTTCTTGTTCAGCGGTTATAGGCGAGATCCCTTCTCCGGACTTGTCGTGGTCTTGGTATGCATTTTGTTATAGATATTATGGGTATGTCGGGGCCCTGTTCCGGCTATGTTGCATTACTTATGCTCCTTTAGAGTCTCATAGATAGGTGTCGACTCATGTATAGTTTGGTATGCCTTGTTGGCTAATTTTTGTTGTATAGTCTTTCATGGCCGCGTTGTAGTTCGTACCTTTTATGTAGTTTCTTAGCAATCTAGTCATCCCATGTGATGTATGTTCATGATCCATATATACCATTTTATTGATCTTGTTATCCCTTAAATATAATAAAGAATACTAGATAAAATGTACGTTGGTGCTCGGCATATATGGCCCGGGTGCTAGTCATGATCCTCCAGTTTGGGTCGTGACAACAAGTGATTAACAAAACCGATTTACTAAACAAAACGTAATGAATGAGCAAACGACTAACTAATATGTGATTCGAAATTATTAAGCAACGACTAACATTGATGATCAACGAAACTAACCCGAATCATTGACCGCAGATCAACTATAAGAGAACTACAAGCAAACGACAAGAAAACAGAAAATTCAAAACATGGAGAAAAGCATTAAGGCTTGAGTTTATCCGATTTGAGTGTCCGGACAATGGTGGCGTAGCGGCTATTAGTCAGCAATACATAGCGGGACAGTGATACAGCTCGAGCAAGCTTCTAATGTTGATTTTCATCGAAACGGCTAGTTTCGATGAAAATCAACAACAAAAACTTGCCTGAGGTCAGTGTGATGAGATAAATGAGAGGCAATGGCAGAGAGTACGGCATTGGGGTGGTGGACGGCAGCGTCGGGTCGAAGTCTTGGATCGAAACTAACATGAATCAGTATTTCTTCAAGAGTTGTGTCAAAATATGTGTGTATTATGATATGGGGATGACTAAAAATTGACTAATTTCAAAAGAAATTGGGGCTAGGGTTTCAGCCAAAATGAGATTCGTGAGGACGCAGAGAGATTTAGTATATTTGGGTGTTGAATTCGAAAAGAAGAGGTTGAGATGAATAGGGGTGAAATTTTGGTAGTGTTTGAAGCACCACCACCGGCGGCGCACGGCGGTGGCAGTGGAGGAGGCGGCGGCGGGTAGGGTTTCGAATTTAGGTAGATCTATGGATATTAGTGGGGATTTTTTGGGGTTTGGGGTTTGGGGTTTGGATTGGTGTAAATAATGAGAAGAGGAAGAGAACGATGTAAACATGGGTGGTTTGGTGGTGCTCCGCCGGCGGTGGCGATTTTCGACCGGCGGAGATGGGCGGAGGCCGGCTAAGTCAGAGGAAGAGAGGAGAGAGTGAG
Source organism: Nicotiana undulata (assembly GCA_005239495.1). Lineage (NCBI taxonomy): Eukaryota > Viridiplantae > Streptophyta > Magnoliopsida > Solanales > Solanaceae > Nicotiana > Nicotiana undulata. The sequence continues at coordinate 6,920 of ML260276.1, read as the reverse complement.
ATGAGAGAAGAAAGAAAGAGAGGAGAGAAAAGAATAAGGGGAAAAATGGGGGAACATTTTCGGTATTAAGGGCTTTAAATACCTAGGATGTGGATGATTTTGGACCATTAGATCAAGAAGGATTGGATGACTGAGATTGGATCTCTGATTTCACTTAATAAAATGACGTAGTTTAATGATGAAACTATGCCTCTTTGGACCAGGTCTTGGCAGGCTATTTGTTGGACCGGGTATGGCCGAATTGGGCTCAAATTTTGGGCCAATGTTTTCTCAATGTTAATTAAAATACACTAGCCCATTCCCTTTTCCCTCTAATGAAATTATAGTCTTATTTAGTCCTAAAGAAAATGTGCAAGTAGAAAGAAAATCTTTTTGGTATATATAATTTAAGATGCGAACTAATATACACAAATAAAAGGTAAAAAAAATATTTTTGGTATTTTTAATAAAGGAATGCAAATAAAAAATGCATAAACAACAAAAAATCATCCAAATACTAGTATTTCTAGGAGAACTAAAAGCATGCAAAAATTAGGTATGCACAATTGATTAAAATATTCTTATAAGAGACTTTTTTAGTACAAGATGATAGTTACTTTCTGTCACGACCCGAAATCCCACCTTCAAGCCGTGATGGCATCTAACGTTGAACCCGCTAGACAAGCCAACGTTTTGATTAAATTGACTTATTAACTATTAAATAACCAAAAACTAACTAGAACATTTAGAATAACAATGCGAAAGTAATATGAAATTCAAGAACTAGAATATACATCCCATAACAATTTCCAAAAGAACAACCCCAGAAACCGGTTTCACAACCTCACGAATAGTCTATGAGTTTACTAAATACAATGGTTTGAAATAAGTGAATACAACTGTCTTGTAACTACAAATAAGACAGAAAATGAGAAGATAGATGGTGACGCCAAGGCCCACGAACGTCTGTGGGACTACCTCGATGTCGCCTGTGTGGACTGAAGGATACTCCCTCTGTCAGTGTCCACTGGGTCCGGCTGCGTAATCTTCCCAACATAGAGAAGTGCAGGTGTAGCATCAGTAAAACCGACCACATGTACTGAATAAGTGCCGAGCCTAACCTCGGCGAAGTAGTGATGAGGCTAGACACGACAACAACAAATTACCTGTACAGTACTACAATATATAACAGGGAAATAACAGGAAACAAACATTTAAGTACGGCAAGGCAGAGGGAAAATAATGGGGGAAACAAAGAGAACAATAATGAATAACTGAGCAAGGAAACAATATAGAAGAGTAAAGGTCAACAGGAAGTAACAACATAAACAAATATGTATACGGCATCACCCTTCGTGCTTTACTCTCATCCTTACCAAAACAAGTACACGGGCATCACCCTTCGTGCTTTTACTCTCGTCCTCACAATGCAATAAATAAATAAAAGGGCACAGCATGTTCCTTCGTGCTTTAAATGTAAAATCATGGCACGGCATCACCCTTCGTGCTTTTACTCTCTTCCTCACAATGGAATGAATGAAATGAATACACGGCATCACCCTTCGTGCTTTTACTCTCTTCCTCACAATGGAATGAATGAAATGAATACACGGCATCACCCTTCGTGCTTTTACTCTCTTCCTCACAATGGAATGAATGAAATGAATACACGGCATCACCCTTCGTGCTTTACACTATTCCTCACCCAATCAACATCAAACAACAACTTGGAAAGGAAATCAACAGTAGGAAGTACATTTCATAACCACCCAGCAAAGGGATAACAACCAAAACAATACCGTCCGGCAAGGGACTCAGCTATAACCAATCTCATACGAGTATATAACTTAACAAAATCAATCCTCAACTGAAACAGTTTATCACAAATGCTTAATCAAGTATTCTCAGCAAATGAACAACTTCCAAAATGAATCTACTTCATAACACAATGAATATCGAAGCAACAACATGTAATACACCAAAATCCGACTCACGGGCATCCTTGACAAATAATGTATAGGTACTCGTCACCTCACCTATACATTGAACATGATAGAAACAAGTAGCACATACGACTCAACACCTATTCCCTCAAGTTAAAGTTAGGCCAAACACTTACCTCGGCTCCAAGAATGCAAATCAAGCCTTAATCACCGCTTTTCCTCTCGAACTCGACTCCGAAACGATCGTATCTAGACATAATCGACTCGATAACATCAATAATTACTCGATAATTCAATTCCAAAGCCAAATTATAGAATTCCCAACATTCTTCCGGAAATTCCAAAATTCGACCCCGGGCCCGCTTGGTCCAAACACGAGGTTCGGACCAAAACCTGATCACCCATTCCCCTACGAGCCCGAATATACAATTTTGTTTTGAAATCCGACCCCAAAAACGAGGTTGAATTCCCAAAAATTCAAAAAGCCCTACTCTACCCAAAACCCCAATTTCTACCCTTTAATTCCATGTATTTAGGCCTAGAATCTAATAATAGTTGATGAAAATGGAAGGAAATGAAGTTAGAATTACTTACCTAAGAAGCTATGGTGGAAAAGCTCTTCAAAAATCGCCTATGGGGTGTGGGGAAGAAGGAGGGTTGTGAAATATGGTGAAAATCCCGTAATGAATTATGTTTTTGGACACTTAAAATAACTGGGCGAAAATACACAGTGTGTTCGCGGCCCAAGCTCCGCGTTCGCACAGGTTTACCTACATTACCCTTCGCGATCGCGCCCCAGCAGGTGCGTTCGCACTAACCTTGCACCCCCCAGCCCCCAGGCCTCCTTAACCCTCTGCGTTCGCGACCCACCACATGCGTTCACATAGGGTCACTGACCTAAAGGTCTGTGTTCGCACCCAGTGGGTTGCGTTCGCATAGGCCTAATCTACCCTGACCCCCAGAACCCCCACAACCTAGTGCGTTCTCTCTACATAGTGTGCGTTCGCATAGGGTAAACCCCTGGACGCCAGCAACAGCACTAAAAACCAGAAATTTCCTAAGTGTTTGCACTCCGACACCTACCCGAAACTCATCCGAGCCCTCGGGGCTCAAAACCAAATATACACACGACCTTAAAAATATCCTACGGACTTATTCGAGGTAATCAAAACACCAAAATAACATCATAAACACTTAATTAAATCTCAGAATCTATAGAATTTCTCAAAACTTCATAACTTTCAAAATTTTCATTTTTAGTCCGAATCACGTCGAACTACGTCCGTTTCTTACCAAATTTCACAAATAAAACATAATAAACATATTGAACCTGTTTCGGGCTCCGGGACCATAATACGGGCCCGTTATCACAGGTTGCCCATCAAATCTCATTTTCAAAAACCTTTATATTTTTCAGAAAATAATTTTCTTTAAAAATTTATTTCTCGGACTTGAGACCTCGGAATTCGATTCCGGGCGTACGCCCAAGTCCCATAGTTTCCTACGGACCCTTCGGGACCGTCAAATCACGGGTCCGGGTCCGGGTCCGTTTACCAAAAATGTTGACCAAAGTCAACTTTATTCAATTAATTATCAAATTTAACATTTTATTAGTTTTTCCACATCAAGGCTTCCCGGCTACGCACCTGGGCTGCGCACGCACATCGAGGTGAGATAAACGGAGGCTTTCAGGGCCTCGGAATACAGATTTAGTTAAGATTACACGAGATGACCTTTTGGGTCATCACACTTTCTTAGTCGTCTAACAATAAATTTCGTTGATTTACGCTTTATAGGTTTGCCGAATTTAATAATTAAGCAAAAAAATCAATATGACACCTAAATAGTGATATGTTCTATTTAATTTTAAGGTATCGAAATACCATTTCAAATTTGAAAACGATATAAAATCTTGACATTATGAATATGGAAGAACAAAGATATGATTAACGCATCCCAATAACACTTGATAAGAAAGTGATACAACCCATTATTTAAAGTGAATAAAAATGAATGCACTTCATAGTTCTATTAAATATTAATCCCTCCATTCCAGTTTTGTGAACCTATTTCCTTTTTGGTATGTTCCAAAAAGAAGGACCCATTTCTAAATTTGGAAACAATTTAGCTTAAACTTTCAATTCTACCCTTAATGAAAAGCTTTTATAATCACACAAATACTTTGGACCCCGTTTTGACTTGTTTAGGACCACAAATGCAAAAAGTCATTGAGATGGAGGGAGTACATCTCATGAATAAATCCCAAACAATTCTGGACATTTTTCTAAAGAAAATTCGGTATAAAATCTTTAAAATATTTATAAAAATTATATATTTATATTTCAGCTTGTTTGAGTTTTTTTTACTCAATACCAAACGAAATCAAACCAAACCTAATTATGTTTTTTAATCGATTTGGTTTGACTTTTTGATTTTTTGTGATTTTTCTATTTGATACGAACTTTTTATAAGAATTAAATTTTGCAAAATACTTTATCATTCTTACTCTTGAGTAAAATTAAAGTGTCTTTTTGACACGGGCTCAACCAAGGTAACACCAGCAGTTGGACAAGATATACATGTATTTCAGCTGGAGTTTAGCCGTTTAGGCGAGGTTTTTGTATCAACCAAAAAATTTTGTAGGAAAAATTGTTTATTTAGTGAAAAGTTCACAAAAAAGAAGAAGATTAATTTCTTTTTCTTTTTTTCAGTTTCAATATTTCCTAAACAACTGTGCGTCCAAGTTGAAAACACGCCTTGAAACATATATTCTTTTGATTTATGAAAGCAATTACTAATAATAAAATAAAAATTTAAAATTAAATTATTTTTAATGTAAATGAAACACAGAATAATTTGAACCTATACAGGGCGACACTGTCAATGACCACATGACGTTGACAAAACAAGAAAAATGTCCCAGCCTTTGCAAAAGCCAGATTCTTCTCAAGTAAAGGAAAAGGAGGAAAAAGTGATATAAAAAGTCCTGTCTATTTTTGTCGTATATATTCATATTCATTACAAGTGGTGAAATGCTTATCAACAGCAGTACCATTTGAGAACTACTTGGACTTATCATAACTTGCCCGGTTTCATTCAGCCTCAACTTATCTGATCAAACTTTTCTTTTTCTTGCGATAAAATTATTTTCGTGTAATTTATCAGTCACAATTTTGTTTTATTAAAGTAGGCATTAAAATTTATATTAGAGTAGATTATTTACATCATATTCTTTGAATACGATCCTTCTCCGAATCCTATATAAATATAATATGTTTGTGTATCGAACTATCTTTTATGTCTAGATATTCATATTAAGACCTAATTAAATTTTGACTCGCATTGAAAAATCTGTAAAGCACTCTTAAAAACAATTTTAAAAAGAGCAAAACACATCGTAACTCCTCATATTGCGTGGGTTAGATTCTCTGCCTAAACATATAAATTATTGTGAAACTATTCTGATACCTTTAATGCACTCGCGTATATTAAAAGTAGGATATTGGTACTCTTCTTTTGGCACCTCTGTTGCAATAATTTAATGTGTTTTTTTTAATACAACGCCGTCAAGAAGTTGAAGATTCCGTATAACGAGTAAATGATGGATTGCGGAATCAAAATATTGTTGTTTTGGACACAAAGAATATTAATAGATATAGAAAAAAAAAATAGGTCTATATATAACGTCCAAAAACTGGACGCTATACCTTAACGATAACTTTTGCCGTTAAGTATAGCGTCTAGTTTTTGGGCGCTATACATAAAAATAAAAAATAAAAAATTAATGTATAGCGCCCAAAAACTGGACGCTATACATTAATTTTTATTTTTTTATGTATAGTGTCCAGTTTTTGGGCGCTATACGTGAAAAAGCTGACACAGCAGGTATAGCGCCCAAACACTGGACGCTATACCCATTTTTTTGGCCCCACCAATAATTTCTGGACGCGTATAGTGCACAGAATTTGGGCGCTATACATAAAAAAAAAATCCCGGCTAGCCATTTCCTATATAAAGAGGTTAGGATTGTAGGAAAAATCATTCAAAAAAAATTTTAAGCCTCGTTCAAACGTTTCTTGTTGTTAAATTCTCTAGCATTTTTTCATTATGTCTGAAGAGCGTAGAATAAGAGTTTCATTATATTGGGGGGTGAGGTTTTGATGGAGAATAACTCTGTGGGGTACAGTTTACCTGCACAGTGTCATGTTAAATTGTCACTTACAATGCAGTACGATAAATTGATATCGTTGTTATGCAAAACAATGAGTGTGAGGAAACGTTCAGTGATACTTAAAGCAACCGGAAGATATCTGTATTCCATCACTCCGCAAGGGGTTGCTTTTTACTCGGAGTTTAACATCGACGATGACGAAACTTTGAGGAATTTTCTGAGGACTCCGGATGAATGTCGGGAATTTCTTGTAATCACAATGTTGGAGATGTACGTCAAGGTCGAAGACGTTCCCAAAAATGAGGTTGCGCGTAGTAGGGATAACCCCCAGTCATCGAGTGGTTATTCTGGAGTAGTTTTTGCCGGACAGGTTCCGGATGAAAGAGTTTTCCTTGATTTAAACTTATCACCGCCGACGAATGAGCAGCGAGAAAATAATTTCTCTCCTATTTTCCATAATTCACAAGACGAGTGGTAAACTTCAATTTTTATTTGTGTTAATTATGTACATTTTTGGTGTATTGAATTTGTATTAACGCTCATATATTTAACAGGGGGTACCGGCCGAATATGAATTTTACAAGTGGTCCATCCATCTGGAAAACGAGCAAGGTGAACCACCTGTACTCACTCAATTGCCCGAAAACGATGTATTAAATCGAAATCTGGCAGATGCACAGAGTGAGGAAGAGAACAGTGATTACGACAACAATGCCGATGAATTTGGAGACGAGACACCCTTTCCACGTGAGGATGGTGATGAGGAGGATAAGGAGGAAGGACCTGGTTTGAAGAGAGAGTATGTTCCACCCCCCCCCCCCCCCCCC